>NW_019295376.1:0-17121 GCF_000500325.1 Leptinotarsa decemlineata
ACGAGTATCTAGTGGACTTCAAAGACTCCAGGAAATCGGTTGGAGGGAAAGATGATACATTCTTACGGAACTGCAGCTGCATGAACAGGTGTTTGAGTTTGGTGAATAAGTAAAAAACATTCAGGTTCCCGTTCATCATTAAAACCTCGTTCTTGAAATTCTTTGTCATGAACAACACTTGTAAAATGCTATTCATGTAGCGAGTGTTTCCTAAATTATCTAATCCAATTTTCTTCTCAAGGTTTTCAATACAACTCTACTGATTCGTAAGGAAGAACATGTTTCACATAATCACATTAATTACAACATTATCATTATTTATGAACATTAATATGACAGGAACAATTAGAACAACTGCTGATATTAATACCTTGAAGAGCCTTGTAATATATTTGAACTATCTGATTTGACAATTTCATGGGCATTAACATTCAATTCTTGAAGTGAAGAAGGCAATGTTGTAACGCTGGAGCTAGCTGTTGGGATTATTTTTTCAGCAATAGTCTTTTTATGAGAGATTAATCGAACGATGTAACCCTCAGCTACTGTTGTAGACTTCTATCCTCCGTTATATTTGCTTCTGTTTCCGCTAGCAAAGAAGCAGAAGACCTAAAACAGTTATCTGTATATTCCTTTGGTTCCGGTAGGTTCAGAAACTCAGCAATGGTACAGGACATTTTCCCAAACGTGTTTATACCAAATGGGTTGGCACTGCATTTATAATTTGAGTATTTAAGAAAAAACGTTAATGATTGATAACAGAAGGGCGTAATGCAACATATTTATTAAAATAGTCAATGTTTTTTCCAACAATGCAAAAAGAACGACCTATTTTTGTTTTTGTATTTGGAATTTGACCAATCAATGATTTATCTATCAATTTGTTGTCTTCTATTAATAAATGACACAGCTTGTCACGCCGGCAGGCTTCATATATTCCGAAAATAGTAGCAACTTTCATCCTCAAATATTTTTCATCTGGCGTCTCATTTATAAACCTCTGGACTTGTTCAAACCTAAGAATTTTTGGGCCTATTACTTTCATTTTTCCGCTTTAAGAATACTATTACCTTGAAATATTTAACACCATTTTTAACGAGCGCACTTGACCTTATCATTGAAAACTTGCTCCACAAAGTTGAAGAGTTCCATATTTTTGATTCCTCCTTTAGATAGGCTAAGAAGAAGGTTCCGCTGAAATTTCCTTCGACGTTTTTAAGTCTACACCAGCTAAGAAAATTAGAATATGCGATGTCGTACTGCTGAGCTGATTTTTTTTGGTAACAATTCAATTGAAGCTCTTTTTGCAGCATCTTCAATATTGTCAAGAACTTTAAATGTAAGTTTAAAAAAAACGCGTGAGCTGTAAACAATACTGTTCGTTGGTAACCAGGTGATTCGGCGTCACACCTGACACAGACACTTCACAGCAAATGCGATAACATGGAAATAGTTAGCTGCCTACCTGAAATATAAAACATTGTGTGCACATTTCACAAACTACTTACTAGTAGGTGGTTTGTGGCACAGTTACCGCAATGAATGGAAGAATTCCTGCAACGAGTAGTAGGCTCTCTCAGATTTTTTAATAGTTTTTCTGAACTGAGTTTCAGTCAATTCACCGTCCTAATATCAACTGATGGGTGAATAAATATCTTGCCTGCAATATAAAAAATAGAGTATCATGTGAGATTTTCAGTAGGTAGGTAATGGGAGTTTCAGTATGTGCCTATTGTTGCGGGTAGCATAATGATTAGGAGTTCGGGCAAATTTTTATTTATATTTATTTACCAGGCAGACCAACACCAGAATCAATAATGCTAGGATTGTAAGTATTGTGTTACTGTATTACTTACGGGGTCTGATCTGGAATAATGTAGTGTGTAATGACCTTTTTTGTAGAATGAGCACTTCATTGAGAAGTGTTGAGTTACATATTCCCCAAAAAGGTATTCCATAACGTACGTGATAATCTAATAGAGCGTAATATGCCATTTTTGTTGAACTTTATATAATCTTTGGGAAAGAAAGTTTTTGGCTTTCTACTACTCCATCTGATACAAAAAAATGGATGAGAGAATCTTCCAANGTACCATATTTGAGTAATGATTTATGTCGGTCAAGAAGATAAATGAAAAGGTAATGAGATTTTTTTGAACATGAAAAGGCTACAATCAAAACTAAAAGTAGGACTAATACTAATGCAAGTCTCAGTTTACCAGAAAATGTATGTAATTTGTTCACAACTGGAGATATTTGGCATAAGAGACTAGGACATATTTCAGAGGCTTATATGAAGAAAATGAACTTACCAACTTCCAAGAAAGTATGCAGTCCATGCCGAGAAGGAAAAGCCACTAGACAATCTTTCAAAAATAAACAACTATCAAGGTCAAAAGTAATTGGAGTGTTGATATACTCAGATGTAGGAGGTTCAATAAGAACAACAAACAATAATGAAAAATATTTTCAAACAATAATTGATGACTATTCCCACTTCACTACAGTATATTTACTAAAAAGGAAGAGTGAAAGTTCAACTTAATGAAATACATTAGAGAATTAAAGACAAAGAATAAGAATGGATAATGAAGGAGAGTATACAAGTGCTGAATTGAAGAATTTCTGTATCCAAAAGGATATACAATTGGAATACACCCTCCCTTACACTCCTCAACAAAATAGAGTGAGTGAAAGGTTGGATAGAACCTTGCTAGACAAAGTCAGAACTATGCTGGCAGAAACTAACCTACCAAAAAATCTGTGGGGTGAAGCTATACGAACTGCTGCGTACCAACTCAACAGGTCTCCCACATCGACAGTAAAAGAGGATGTTCCAGCAGAAGTATTCCTAGGAAAAACCAATTTAAGTTAATTAAGAATTTTTGGTAGTAAAGCTTGGGCACTCAATATCCCAAACACAGGCGACAAACTAGAAGCAAGAGCCGTTCCTGCGAGAATGGTGGGATACAGTCAAAATGGTTACAGATTATGGAATCCACAGACTGATCAAATAATTGTGTCAAGGGATGTTAGATTTGATGAAAATAACATAATTTATGGGATCGAAAATAATGAGAAAGACCTACAGAAAAATGAAATGGACATAAGAAAAGATAAAGCAGAAGATGAGACAAATGAGGAGGCTCAAGAGGATACTCCTGAAAACAAAAGTAGAAGAAAAATAAAGTTACCCTCAAAATTTGCAGATTATGAAATGTACTATGCATATCTCTCGACAGAGATTCCAAAAGATTATAGAGAGGCAATAAAATCATGTGACTGGAAGAGTGCCGTAACCAAAGCACACCAAAGAGTTATTAGCACATGAAAAACATGGAACTTGGGTGCCAGCGATATTATCATCACAAAAAAGAGCGATAGACACAAAATGTGTTTTTACAACAAAACAGAATGATCAAAAGAAAGCAAGATTAGTTGCTACTCAACAATAAGATTATTTATTACTTATGCCTTACAAAACAATTGGAACTTAATGTAAAATAGAAAAAAAAAGAAAAGAAGGGAGATAAGCAGAAGAAAAAGAAAGAAACACAGAAAAGAGAGGCATAAAATGAATAAATGAGAATTTTATGTTTTATATGTGAAAAATCATGTCACAGACATAATGATAAATTTGATGATTTCTACATATTTATGATAAAAACATATTGTGTATAGGTGTCAACTGATCAATGTTATAAAAGAAGAGAACCGGATTCATTCAATGGGTAGCCGATTAAATGAGCGTGCAGTGTTATAAGAAAAAGATCTTCCAAAAAGAGAAGTTTTATGTTTAAGTGCAGTCAAAAGATGTTCAAATCTCAAATTTAGATTATGTATATCGGTTCTAAAGCACAGTTTCGTGAATAGGTAAGCAGGTTTTACAGTGAATTTGACCTTATGGAATAAACTAGCAAAATGCAATGTGCGCCTAGCATCCATGTTCAGCTGAGTTGTTCCAAGTATTGAGACACATGCTCACGTCTCCTTACGCCTGTGACGAGTCTTATGGACGAATTCTGCAGTTTTTGAAGTCTCTGCCTGTCAGATTTCAAGAGTTCTGGACCATAAACAGTATCGGAATAGTTGGCATGAAATAGTACCAGTGTGTCGCAGAGTAATATTTCATTTTTTGCTCAAATGATTTTTAGTCGAGTATACTAATATTAGATTCATATAACCCTTCTTAAGAATCTGAGAAACATGTGTAGTGAAACGCAGAGAATGATCGAGATAAAGGCCTGAATTTTTCGTGACGTCACTTTTTGGTAATTGAACCCCATCGAAATGTTAATCAACTCGCTGCAAAGATTCTTTGCATTTGGCCTACCGAAGAGCATGACACAAGATTTAGTTGGGTTTACAGAGAGACAATATTTACTTGATTCAGTTATCAGAGAGTGCAGATCATGACTCATTTGTTCTAGCGCAATATTGAGTGAATTTTCATCGAATTGTAAATACAACTGTGTATCGTCGGCGTAACAATGCATGGAAGTGTGAAGAAGGCAGTGTGAGAACTGAGAAGTATATTAAACAAAGAAAAGGGGACCTAAAATCGATCCTTGAGGGACCCCATTATTTATTTTGAGGGTATTCGATTTTTGGTTATTGAGTATGATACACTGAGAACGGTTCAGCAGATAATTTACAAGCAGGGTGACCACGCTAGGGGCAAAACCCAGGTACTTCAGTATTGCCAGAAGTAGAGAGTGGTTAATACGATCAAATGCTTTAGAGTAGTCCAGCAATACTAGAGGACAAAGTTCATTATTGTCGGCAGAACAATGTAAATCATCAACAACTTTCAAAAGAGCTGTTATGCAGCTGGGCTTTGGCCGGAACCCTGATTGACATGTAGGTAGTATATTGAAATGAGTCAAGTACCTAGTTACGTATCTGCAAGTTTACAAATTTTTCAAATGCTTTAGATATGGCACACAAATTACTAATTGGGGGAAGGTCAGTCAGACTCTCTGCTTATTTTGGCTAACGGAATAATATGCGAATGTTTCCAGATTGTTGGATAAATATTTTTTTGAATACAGTCATTGAATAAGTGGCATATGAAACGGAATTGAAAGAGTTTGTATTCTGGCTCGCTTTAGTAAGTGGGGTTTGGTTAGTTGTTTGGCCAATTCTGTGAGAAAAACACGTCGTGGAATTATTTTGTTTGTATTAGCGGTATAAATTATTTGGGAATTTATGCCCCCAATGTTCAACAAGGAGCAAAATAGTGTTAATGTTACTGACCCTCGTAACACAATATTCCGTTTTCATTGTATCAACTACGTCGACAGCCCCCTTAGTAAGATTATAGAAGGTAATTACCGCAGGTTTTTGTTGATCTCCTGTATCCAAATCAATTTCATCGTCATCATGGAAGGTTGATAACATCAAAACATTTTTATGGCGCTTTGGTATATAGGATATCAGCATACAGCGGTTTGAATTTTGTCCATAAGCGAACATACTAATTTTTTCCTTACGAATTTTAGTATTGAAAAATATGGGTGGAATTTCCCTTTTATTCTTCCTTAGGGTTCTCACCAAAGTAATTTTATGATGTTCTAGAAGATCTTTTGCTAGAGGGATTGATGTGAAGTAATTATCAACTGTAACGTTTCTGCCGCTTCCACTACAATGTTTCAAAAGTCGTTTGACAACACTTGCTGCATCGTTGGCTAACTGGTAAGGCCCATTTGGTTGTTTTCCAGCATAAACTTCCAGATTATGTGTGTAGAACGTTCGAGCAGCTACAGCCGCATAAATCTTAATACCGTATTTTGCCGGTATGGTTAAATATTCACCAACACTGTAATTTTGGATACATTTTTCCACAAATGAATCGAACAAGTAACGGCCAGGTGCCAAATTATCATCTTTTGCTCTTTCTTCTCTCGTAGTTTTGTCATCAAATCGAATTGCCTGGATAAGAGTATGAAAACGATGCTCAGATAAAACCGCTGCAAAAAACTCTGGGGCGGTACTATCAGTATTCCACAATTCATCTGTATTCAAATGTTGAGCTCGTTTAACTCCTGCTAAACAAAGTACCCCTATAAATGAATTTATTTCATCAAAATCGGCAGGCAAACAATATCTATCGCGTTGATATGATGCCTTCATCATTCCAAATTGCATATTAGTGCATTCAAAAATATGGCTGATTATTTCATCGGGAAAAAATAATTTGATAGTATCTATGTTGGTTTTTGAATGTTTGGCGATATTTTTGACTCCGGGTAATTTGGTAACAATGTTTTTGAAGCGCGCTTTTGAATTTACTCTAGTTTTGTGTTTCAGCCACTTTGTTTCACCATCTTTTGATAGAAAGGAAGCAACTTCAGTGGTACATGGTTTCTACATGGTCAGAACTTTCTGATAACTCTTCAAGATCAGACTGCTCCGTGTCGGTTTCATGGTCACTATGTTCGGATAATGCGTCTTCATCTGAAACGTCACATATCACACTCGGCGAATTGTCATCCAGCTCTGAAACCTCCCATAATGCCAATAGTCGTCTTTGTTCCTCTTCATAAGACATCTTGAAAGACATATAATGGTATATTTCGACCAAGCCAACCACTCGCGTAGTTAGATATTTTCTAACAAACTAATGATTTACGACAGCGTGATCACTCGCGTGTTAGATTTCTTCTAACATTGCTGACTATGATGTCACAATCACACTGCAGCAAACGCCCAAGTACCGGCATCCTATAGAGGCTGATTCACGGTGGATGGCACATTAGACGTTTCTGGTGAACCAGACAACGGATCACTTTGAAAATTTGATGAAGGGCATATTCGGACATTCTCTAGCTAACCAAAATATTTTCGACAATGCGGTGTTGCCGCTTCTATTAGAAAGCAGTAGCAACTTTGATTTTTCAAATAGAACACTCTGTATATAATTTGTGTCTGATTTCCTTCTAAAAAAGTAACAGGCTGGTTTGAATTTCTGTTTTTTGTATTTTGTTTCTCAAGGAGATGATTGCCTCTCCTGAAGTTGAATAGCTCAAAACCTATATTTTTTGGTCACAAACTGGGATCATATCAGACTGTGCAACACCTATCATAAACTATTGGTTATCACGCCTTGTACTTAGTGTCCGTAGTTTTTTATTTCAATTGCATGGTTTTTTGGTAATTGTTCTGTGTCTGCTTCTATGTTTTCTTCCTTTATATTATCGGGTACTTTGGTTATGAATAACCATATCTTTTTGTATTGATCATCATGCCCATGAAAATTACTATCACCTTCACCACTGCCGATTTTTATTTTATTCTTATTTTCACAACTCCTATGTGTCGCCTCTTGAAAACCTTAACTGTTCTTATTATCATCATTTAAATGAATAATATCTGCCATAAACCTCCTTTGTTCATTTTCTAGAGCATTTGTTTGATTTTCAGTTTGTGGCTTATTTTCAATTTTAGATTTGTTAATTGTGACACCCTGTATGTTGTGATTTCTCACAATGTCTAATTCATCCATATGTTGTTGAATGTGTTTTCCTGGTTATTTATTTTGTTTTTTATTGAGGGATTTGTTTTTCTTTAATGGATTCTTCATTTTTTGTTGGAATTGTTATACTGTTTTATGGTTTGGGTTGGTCTGTCTTTAATTGATTTTTCTTCCAAAAATGCAATTTTTGTCTGCAATAATGGATTCCTTATCAGCAGAAATTTGCCTAAGTAATTTATTTTCCTCTCTCAGGAAGTCTTCTTCAGATAAATAAAGTAGGTCATCGGCTTGTTTATCTATTCATCCGCTTTTTTTGGTCACTAGATTGCTTGAGGCACTTTGGATGGAAGTAGTCATTACATTGATACACTTCACTTTGCTTACTACTTTTTTCGAGCAATGTTTACAAGTAAAATTTTCGTTTTCTATGGGAGCTGGCGGCGAACAACCTGCTCGGCCCGCCATATAATTACCAAAGTGTGAAAAATTATGAAGATATTTTGTGTTCTCCAAAAAAAAACTCTCAATTACTTTTTGACACGAAGACAAGGTGGAACAGCATATGTTCAATGCCAGAGTGGTTCCTCCTCTTGAAGAACTGTATTAGTTGGGGTTCTAATGCCTAATAAAATAACAGTGAAAACGATCTGTTGGAGGGATGCAATTCTTCATACTGTAGATATATATTTCAAATTCATGCTGAAGAAGATTTGAAAAGTGATGATACCATTCAATAGAGCGAAAGAATGTTCAACCAGGAGAATAAAAGAACGAAGATCAATCATTTCTAGTGTTTTCATACTTAAATAATGCCAATATTCCTTATGAAATTGGAGGGGACCAACTGTCAACCAGCAATTAATAGAATTGAACAGAAATTATTCTTGTTATTTTTTAATAGGTGAATTATGATTTTCACCAAGTATATTTATTCACTTCAGTAAAGTTTTGTTGCAATATTAACGTTTTGTTTCAATTTTTTACTTTATAAATTAAATGAGACTCATATTCTCAGTAAAAAATAAATGTATTTGTATGCCTAAGGATCTACATTAAATGATTTGATGAGAATTATGCAAGGTTTAAATAAAAAATTTCAAATTTCAAATGACTCAACTGTAAGTTGAGGTGGTTCTGGTTATCCCTGACAAAAATGGATGCAAGTTTTTTGTTCAGTGTATAAATTAATAAATATCACAAAAATAGAACTTTTTTTTGTGAAAAATACTTTGGTTTTAGGCCGTAACTTATCGGGGTAAACTAACAAGTTTACCCTTTCTACACCTGTATAAAGTTTTTCATTTTAATTTCATTTTTCGGATCGTGGAAGGTGAAAATACCCAAAAGAGGTCGATAAAAAACTGATTTTCGTCCACCAAAAATGACTTTCTTTCAATAACTCTTATTCCGTCATGGTGGATTACAACTATTACACATACAATAGTCATAACTCTTATTTCGTCATGGTGGATTACAACTATTACACATACAATAGGCATTACTTGAACTTACAGAAGAGAACTGTCATATCAAACATAAAATAACATCTTTGTAAATGTGCAGTAGGACACAAAGCAGGACTCTGTAAGGTAGGAGATTCAAAACCACAAACATCGCAGCTAATATCAATAAGTTTTCAATAAATGATAAGAATTTGTTCATCATATTTTTCTGAATATTGTACAAATATTGTCAAACCTATTATACAAACAATTGCGAATTACTTCTCAAGCAATACTTATATCATATTAAAGCAATTTTAGATCTTTTTATCTTTAAAAATATTTGCTAAATATTTTCTACAATATTGACACTGTTCAAATTTTAATTGAAGGTACTTACCCATGTTGCACAATCTGCTAATGAATTCTTTATCGGCAAGAAATGCAGCAATCATCAAAGCTGTTCTACCATTTTCAGAGTGTTGATAATCAACAGATACTCCCTCAGACAAATAATACATGCTTAATTGAGCAGTCGCTTCCTCATAGTGAATTCGGTAATCATAGTTTTCACTAAAATTCATATATTCCTCAAGTGCATCATCTACTAGTAAATTTTCTTCTTTACCGGCAACTTCAGATTCTACAGAATACAAAGCAACTGATTTTTTGTCTTTTTCTTTTTTTAGAAATGCTTTCATCTTCTGTGACATGTATTTGGTTAAAACAAGAATATTCTCTAGAAACATGGTTTCAATTATATACAGACGTCCAGGAATAGTAAGCACTCTTCCTTCTCCAAAGTAATCCAAAAATTTGTTAACATCAACTGTTGCAGACATCAAAATAATTTTAAGGTTAGTGTATTTGCTGACAGCTTGTTTTAAACATATTAAAAGAAAATCAGACAATTTATCCCTCTCGTGAACTTCATCTAAGATGATATGAGTTATATTTTTCAATCCATCATGCCCACTCATCAAGTTCCTCAAAAATACCCCTGTGGTACAATATATCAAATTAGTCTGCAAACCGTATTTCTGTTCCAGTTTAATATGATATCCTACAGAACCACCAACTTTATCACTTCTCTCAAAAGACACTCGTTCAGCAGCTGTTATTGTTGATATCCTTCTAGGTTGAGTGCAAATAATTTTACATGGCTGTCTCATTTCTGCCATGTCTTCCATAATGAATTGTGGAACTTGTGTTGTTTTTCCTGAACCCGTTTCAGAAGAAATAATCACTACTCGGTTATTCCTGATAGTTTCTATGATTGTATGTTTTTTCTCAAAAATTGGAAGATTTGATCTGATATGCTCAATATTTTCAGAAATCATCAGCTGACGAGGGATCTCAGCAGGTGAGTTGATTAACTTACCAACGATCTTATCCCTATATAATGTTCTAACATTATTTTCCATTTCTTGATATGAAGGTGCAGGAGCTTGTACAAAATCGCGTAAAAACTTTTGTGAATTTGGACTTGGTGTGAGAAGAAATGATTGATTAGACAACTGTTTACCTCTCTTTTTCAAATGTAACTTTCTATCTGGCTCTTTCCCGAAAGATTTGGAAATAATATTCAGTTTTTGAGCTTTATTGTGGATATACTTCCTCTGCAAGTTGTTGAGATTTGCAGAAAATATATATTCGTTAGCATCTGGATTATCCAAGAACTCTTTAAAAATATTGTCTATTTCTATTCGAAGCATTTCTGGGGTTGCTTCTTGACATTTGGGATCAAATTTTCGATGTGTACTTCTTGAAGTTTTAGAGTGATGGTTATATCTGTGAACAAAACATATTACTAATACCTTGGCCAAATGACAATTAAACTATATACCTATCAAACGAGTGATGTAACACTATTGTCTCTCTTACCAGAAAGTACTAAAAATGATACCTTTGTACGTACATTTTGTCCAAACTTGATATCTTGTAATGTCATCAGTTCTTAAACAGATATTGTACCAATTTTCAAGGTAGGCACACTAAAATCAAAAGCTGCGACAAAGGAATATTTTTTATACTAATTGAATTAGTTGGGAGATATATTTCCCTTCAGGCAAGCAGATCAAGAATTCATCTTCATTGGCAAATATGGAAAGAAACGAAATGGATCTGGAGTATAAAGTCAAACTGTACAATTTAAAAGTGAATGTCACTTTTATGATACACGGAAAAAATCTGTTGACATGGATTTTTCTTGTGTGGTCCCCATACGAATTACATCCCATGAAAGTTAAAACTTGTTGAAGCTAAACATTAACGGGGTCTTACTTATTGACCTGAAATTCCTAGTACGAAAGGTCCCGAAGATCAAATGGACTAATTGAATGAAGCTGAAGAAATCCGATGGACATGTTGAAAACTAGTCGGGGTTTTGGGGACAATTCAAAGAAAGTTGGTACCTACTTCGAGCAACAAAAACTGATACATCTAGACGGGAATTACAGAAGAGGCCAGTTTTTCCAGAAACAAATTTGTAATTGAGATTTACACAAAAGTGAATCTTGTACTCAAACAATTGTCATCAGAAAGGTCTTTATCTACTCAATGATAAAACTGAAATCAAGTCAAGTGCATAGGAGTCACTAAGGAGTTGCTACTGAAAAATATATGGCATAGTTGTTTTCCTTGATAGAGATAGACAAATAGATACATTAATAAAATTATGACCTTATAGGTATCATGAATGAGTTTAACCTACTCATTACATCGATGACAGTACGTAATGTCATCGACGACATAAGTAGATTAAACTCATTCGTGACAAGGTCGTGATTTTATTAATTGATTGAGTGCTTTATCTTGTAACATTATACAGTTTGGTGCTGAAATGGCAAAAAGACAAGTGTCTTATTCCGAAACATCAATGTCCGCCATTGAGGATGACAGTGTTTCATGTTAGTGAAATATTACCTTTTTTCGTATTACCTTTCGTATACGTAGCATTCCTGTGAATGATATCTGAATCAACTACATAACGAATGTTTGGAGTAAAACCTAAATAGGAAAAAGTGTTTTTTGTATAATTCAATGTTCATATGAAAGTAGTTGTTTCAAAAGTATTTTTTATTTCGTTTAATTCAATGTTTATATGAAAGTAGTTTTTTCGAGAGGGCGTTTTTCTTCCAGTTTGTGTCTGAAAGTCACTTCTTTTCATGATCTATACATCTTTGAAGGGAGTTAGAAATCAATTGCGTTCTTCCTATATGTGGAAGGTTCTCACATTTTTTTGTGTAACGATGGAGTAGAAAGCCAAAACCTTTCTTTCCCAAAATGAATATCTCCTAAAAATATACCCCTTTCAATATAAATACGATTAAGGTCTTTTGAAATATCGATTTCAATTTCTTGTGCACTTTTTTCATAGCAATTTGAAATGGTGTCATCAGCAAATATTTGTAATTTACCAAATACATTTACTGTAGCCAACGAATTGAAATTTATAAAAAATAAAAAACAGGTCCTATTATTGACCCTTGCGGTACCCCGCATATTTTTTTAATTAATTATGTCGCCCATATAGACATATAACATACATCATTTTTAAACGAACTTTATGGTTCACAGTATAAAATGCTCTCTTCAGGTCTAATGAAAGAACTCCATGTTTTTTGTCTTCTATATATGACGTATCAAATGTCCTATTGACTATAGATATCATTTATTCACATTATGAAAAAAGCTATTGGTATAACGCATCAAAATGGAATCTTTAAAGATTTTTCAATGAGATTCTGATTGTTAATGGAGCTTTAGACCGTAGGCACACATCGGAATTGACAATTATTAAATCAATTTTCGATATTATTAACAAAAATGTTAAATACTAAGGGTTGAACAATATGGCCCCATGGAAAACTCCGGAAGTAACTGTTTGTAGATTTGCAACTGTTCATGATGCTACAAAACATAATTCTCTGAGAATTCTGATTTAAAAATAATCAGATTGATTAAGAGCCCCCTGGAAAAACAACATGTTTTATTGAGAAATGAACTATATAGTGACATATTAGTAAGAGTAATGTGTGATGGTAGAAAAATCATTTTATTCGAATAGAGTCGTTCAGTCCAACCTAATTTCAATGGTGCTTGTTTATTTATCTGCACAGGTAAATCTCACGATAAGCTTTTATATCATGTAAAACTTTAGAGCATGTTAATAACAGCATTTTTTAAACATGACTTTTACGTTTGATTCATTTTTTATTTTTCAGTTATCACTGAACATATTCCTCAGTTTGTTTATTTCATTCAATGCATCTTTACAGCATTTGTTTGAACACCACCAACCTATTCCTAACCTTTGCAGAATTATGACCCTAAAATTGATATAGCAGTCATTTTGTTTTCTGACATTTTGTATTTTTAAACGCTTAAACCTTTTCTTTTGAAACCCATATCATGGAGGTGCATAAAAGAACCTAGTCTACCATCTTTGGGAGTCCGCCATATTGAATATAGGATGAAGTTATCTCGTTTTTCATATTCTTTCAGCAAACTTTTCAATTTGATACAAATATTATGAAAGTGCATAAAAAAACTAGTTCACAATCTTGAGCGGTCCGCCATATTGTATTTAGAGTTTTCTGATTGATTCATCCGTTACTTGATGAAGATCCATAGTAATTTCATAAACTACACTTTTCGATTGGAGTTTGTGGAGATCAAATCGTAAGGTGTAGTTTATGAAAAAAAAAAAAAAAATTAGCAAATCTTTCATTTGATACCCATATTGTAGTCCGCCATCTTGGGTGGAACGCTATATGGGATTATTTGTCGCATTCTTCCCATTCCTTAAGAATGCTCAAAAAACTAGTCCTCCATCTGGGGCAGAATGATTTCAGTTGAATCATGAGTTGTCATTCAAACTAAAATTTCAGCTCAATTGGTTGAGGATAAGTGCTAAAAAATACCCAGCCACACACACGCACGTACGTACTTACGCGAGCGCCCTTGACACAACACACATACGATCATATGCAATCGCCCCCAAGCTGATTTTAGCATGTAGTTCTGTCACCCACTTTGTGCAACCGCCATGAATTCTGGAGTGTTTTCGCATTTGAGGCAACTTCTATAGTTGGACAAGAGTAATTTTTCATCTGGGCCAGAGCCAATGTTATCATCTTGCACATTATTCAAAAGATTGCATGCAAATAGAAATTGATTGATTATCAATGTAAAGTACATTGTATAATTTACTTATCAAATACGACAGACTTAAATTGGGTTTTGTTGGTATTTATTTGCTTAAATTTATATAACTTTTAAAACTCAAAAGAAACCATAACACACCATAACTCATTGACCTTATTTCTATTATCATTCATGTTGGTAATGGTTGACAGCTATAAAGTAAACTGCATACAATACTGTTCCATCGTACAGCACTTGAAGGAAAAAATGCATAAATGTGAAGTGTCTCCATGACTGGGCTTTGTCGCTGCTGTGATAATCACCTTCTTTAGAAAACAGCAGTTATTTTATATTCATCATGTAGAAAAATACGTTATAAATTCTTCAAATCAGGATTTGATTGTATTTGCAATGTGTATTGACTTTTTGGGAACAAAATTCAAAAAACAAGATTTCCAATTAATGATATGTATGTAGCAAGAAATGTGGAGAACTGGAGGACGAGTTCCATGCCTATGAATACATTTGTTTAAAAGTGTTCAATATATTTGATATTTTAGCTATTCATTTTAATTTCATTTGTTCTTTCATATAGTTTTCAAATCATAGTACATATTAGATAATGGAAGTCTGAACTAATAAAATTCACTATGAATACCAGTTGAACCTTTAGTAAGATTATTACTTTGAGTAACCTTAAACTTCAAATATGTCATAATAGCGTGATTATATACCATATATACATTAAAAGATCAGCATTTATATTATAACTGCTCCAAACTTATGTTATGAACCTCATCACACCACCCTCGATGAAATGAACCTGAATTCAAGTAGTCGATATCTTGGAGGAAGGGACTGTCTATCTCCAGCAATTCCAATCCAACGTGAATCGCTACATTCGCACATAAGGTCTAACATGCGAGCCTTATCTGGAAACTTCTACAAATAAATCTCCCTCTTTATTTTATCAGGCTAATTGTCTCTTATCTCTCCAACCAGCAAATCTAAATCAAAGTGAATACCTCTCTTTCCAACCCCCTAACCCCCTGGAGTCCCCCAACACTCGGTTGAGTCTCCTTCTTCTATTTTTGTCCACGATGCACCCACAACCCAAAGAATACTTCAATACGCCGATTCTACATTCTACGAACACAAACTAAAACCATGATAAACCAATTCGCATTTTGGTATAGTAAGTGATGAATCAAAATGAATGTCACCAAAACACAAATCATCCTTATTTAACACTCACACACCACAACTTGCCCAAGACTAACCACTGACAACTTGTATTTCAGCTTGTTGAAAGAAATTCCTGCTCCAAAACTTGGTGTTTACTTTCAACTTACATTGGTTACCAAGTAAAATGTAGAAGAATGGGTCCGTACTAGTTAAAATAGGTAGGTACTTTTGAAACAAATGGCACTGTCTTCATTGGAACAAATAATACCTTGCTAAATAAATGTCCTCTATCGAGAATTTCAGAACTATTTTCTAGAGAAGTAAACATTTTTTGAGTGGCAAGAGTCAAATGGAAATGCGTAGAAGGAATCCCTCCACTAAAGACGTTATACTCCCTCAAAATAAAAAAACGAAAAAGATGACCAGATCTTTAAAGAAAAGTGAATCAGGGCCAGCTCTTTTGGGTTTGTTAGTTGTTTTGACTATTTCAATTTGGAATGCAATTTACTGATTCTTTATCAGTTATAAACCCTTGTATGTTGTTGATGACATGATGCAAAATGTCAGATTGGAAATAATTTGGAAAATCAAAAGTATCCTTTCCAGTATTATCACTTATGACGTAAATCATAAACCTACCTGAAATTAGAGTTTTGTTCTCTGCTTTTGCCTTCCATATTTTTGATATTGATATAACAAATTTAATAAAAAATCCTCATTCTTCACAAGAATATTGTTTAAGTAGTTTACAATTGGTGTATTGGAGAAACAACAGTTTATATTTTTGATTTCTGGAAATTTATCGGCTTCACCGCTTCGGCACCATATTGCACACAAACAATAGGCAACTTTTAATGGCGGGAAAATTTTGCGCAAGGATGTGTTCCAAAAGTCAGCTGAAATATGTAAATGGTTAAATAGTTATAGCGATTATAGCACATACTTTTTCTGCAGGCGTTTTCGATTGGCGTTTGGTATCATCAGAGGTATAGTAAAACTGACAGTAATTTGTAGAGTGGTTGAGTTTCCAAATAATTGGAATTAAAAAGAACCACTGAAATTATTTTAGAGAAACACGACAAGAAAATCATTATTTAGGCCAACGATAACTATCGGAAAGAGTCTGAAATCAGCTAAGGACCCCAGAGAGACATTAGCGACACTCGGGGTAGGTATACCGGACCCCTTATAGCTGCGGGCCGGTCTACATTGGAACCACGAAAAGAAGTTGTCGCCTCGGACAAATCGGCTGTATCTGAACATGTTTTCAAAGAAGGCAGTCACATTATCTGATTTGAAGATACACAAATACTCTATAACACCCGAAATCGCTATATTCAAGCGATAGAAAGTAAATAGAAATTCAGAAATATAGGGATAATTTCAATTGAAAGGAAGAGGCACTGAACATCAATAAAATCTTGCTACCTGTGCTTGATTGTACACAAACAAGGTTATTTAATTCAATCAAGAGAAACGAAGCCCTGCCAACCAATGCTGATATAAAACCGGAGACAAATTCGAACATTGTAGTTTCTGTGTTGAGAAACATCAGGTATAAAAACTTGCAGACCATGGCCAAAAAACAGGAAATAGCTCTGACACAGTTCTCTCCGGCCGAGGAAGTTTACATTCTTTGATTTATTACTGAAAGGAAAGTAATGTTGGACATCGCCGTTTGTACAAGGAACACATTCGTTTTACAAATTGCTATCGGTTCTATATCAACCGTTGATAAGAAACTCGTGACCGCATGATGCTAAAGACAGCAGCAGGTAACGATTACTGTGATAACAATATTTTAATAATAATTATAATTATAAATGCTTTTATTGAAAGGTTACTCAGTACAAGAACAAGAGATACTAATCT
>NW_019295377.1:6399-23209 GCF_000500325.1 Leptinotarsa decemlineata
TATATATGAATGCGTTATAGGCAGCCATTTTGTGTGATGGTGGATGGTTTGAACTTGCGGGTATGGTGGAGCTTGTTTGTGTAGGTTTCCTGTATATTGCCATTTGAAATTGTGTTTTGTTGTGGTTATATCCTATGGTTTATCCAGGTAGTTGAGTTTTGAGTTGTGTTCTTCCTCAATGCTGAAACATAGTTTTTGATTTATTTCGTTAATTCCTTTTTTTATTTGTTCTATTCTTATTCCATTGTTTTGTGCATAAAACAAGTCAACAAGGGAAACCGCATGGACATTTGGGAAAACTGGAACATCCATAAATTCAACAGTCATAAATCACTTATCGAGAAACAAGTAGAAATCAAAACACAACAAGACCTCACATTCAATATATTAAATAAAACCATACACATTCCTAGAGAAGATCTAACACAAAGAAGAGTACCTGATGCAGTACAAATACAGGCAAATTTACCTAAAGTACCTGAAATACCTGAGTTGAGACGCTCTGACCGTATAAAGAGGCAGACGACAGGATGACAAGTTCAGTTTGAGGAGTGCCTAGAAGATGACAGTACTACCAACTGTCGAAAGCACTCGCAGATAATCAATAGAAGATATGAAGCTTCAAATCCTTTTTGTAGAATTTAATATTTACTAAATTTCCTAAACAATTCTCATAATGCATTCAAACCACATTTTTGCTTCATTACTGTGTCTTCTTTCATCATAGCAAACTGATTCTAATATCATACAAATAAAATAATGTGCGCAATGAGGTACTCCCCCACGAGGCACTGAAGTACGGGGTCCCCACCATATTTGTTGATGCACAATAGCATATCAAAAATTTGCTAAGATGTCAACCGTGTGTGGTGTCGGATCCCACAACTTTGAAAAATTCTCAATAACGTATTAGAAAAAATGGGCTGGGATGTTCACCATGATATGTGACGGGTCTCCAATTTCGACACATTCATAAAAGCGTATCCAAAATTTGCTGGGATGTTCACCATGGTGTTTTGAATCGAAATCACAGGAGATATATTTATTATTATATCCAATATAAGATTTACAGTGCTTGACCTTGAATTACTTCGCGTGCCCCGTGTTACACTACTCTCGGTCTTTTCCCAAACTTTTCTCCCAATTATGTCACATTTATTGCTGATGTTTCAGTGACATGATTCACATAACGGTTACCTATTGCATCAAATTCAAAACCGAAAAAATGTCGGTTAGGGTGCTTCTGGTGGTTTTATTTACTGTGCTATCAATACCAGGTTGGATTTTATCGATATTTCAGTCCCATTCGTTGAAATAAAAAATTGCTCCACTTGCCGCAACCGCATCAAGTATGGTTTTATCGAAACACTCTATCTAGCCATTTGCTCTAGCCGTAAGATGGTTACTGCCAACCATTCTCTGTTCTTCTAAAAACTCTATTCACTCTCAAGTCATAATTTTCTAGAACATATCTTTCTCTTCTTCGATAAGACCCGAATCTGAAATTTCTCATTTTTGTAGTTTCTGGATCTTCATGTCGAACTTTAGCTAACCGGTATCAAGTGGCGTCAGTAACGTAATTTTTTTGACAACTGAAATAGCTTCTTGAGAGTATCCACACTATCATCTTTTGTTTTGGATACAGTAAGAAGATAATCCAAGTAAATGATGATATTTTCGAATGCCACGTTGTCAAATAGACTATACTTTGAAAAAATGAAGGTGCGTTGGCTGAACCGAAAGGGCATCTCTTGTATTGGAAATGACTATTCGGGGGGGGTTTGAACTGATTCTGGATGCATAGGTATTTGGTGATAGCCTGATGTAAAATGTAAACTGCTGAAATATTTGCAGTTTCGTAATCTATCAATTAGATCTTCTATTCTTGGTAATAAAAACTTATCTTTAACCGTTATTGCATTAAGTGTCCTATAATCAACAAACGTTTCTCGTCTGAATTTTTTTTTATACAAAAAGAACTGGGCTAGCATAAGGTAACCGACTTTCTTGAATAATATTTGCCTTTATCAACTTACAGATGATAGTATTCAATGTCGCTTTTTCCACTTCGGCCATCCTATACGAATTTCTAGAGATATGTAGGTTTGTCAGACGTTAAATTTATTTTTATCGAACTTCTTGTTTTATTCTTGTTTGTAGTCCAGCATAGGCTTGCCGCCGACATAATGATGTATCAATATTGAGGACTTTCAGTTCATTGTGAATAATTTTATAATATGATTCTGCTGATCCACTAGACATGTCCACAAATCTCATGAATCGCTCCTCTGCAAACTCACATTTTCCAATATATCTGAATGATAAAGACATATGTTCCATTTTGGATATATCTTGGGTAGAATCAATAATTAAAGTAAAATAGTTGGCTTTCTTCATATCGCAAATATTATTTTTAAGTACATGTTGGCTTAACAGGTGCAAATTTTTTTTTTGGATGGTACTGATTGTATATTATAATGAATCTGAAGCCGGCCTGACCGATGTCCCAGTCAGCAAACGCATGTCTCATCGCGAAACAGCGCGAAAGGTGTGAATGACTCCCGAAATCCGTAGAGAGATCCGGAGCGTTCGTTGACGATATAAAAAGGTCGCTCTCCGTCCCGAGCAGTAGTCTGTACTTAGAAAGTGAATCGTGCGTTTAAAGAAAGGAATCTAACTGTGAAGATAAATTAAGCGTTAGTTACTAAGTGTTGTATATAAAATAGTTGTGATAGTGAAATATTGTTAAAAATAAATTTGTTTAAGACAGTTAATTCGTTATAATTGGTGATCAGATCTTGGTTTAGTCATCGGATGGAAGAAAAGTAATCGAAGACCATCGTGGCAGGAGGTAGCAGGTTATTCGCCAGTGGTCAAGTCCTACTGGGCACAATGGAACTCCCTTACTTTGGAAAACGGGGTTCTGAAGCGGGTGTTGGAGTCTGAAGACGGTGCAGAAGAAAGGTGCCAGACAGTGGTACCCCGGAGCAGACGACGGGAGGTGCTCAAAGAAACCCATGATGGAGTCACTGGAGGACATCTGGGAGTAACGAACACCCTCCAGAAAGTGAGACAACGGTTTTACTGGGTTAATTGTCAAACCGACGTCAAGAACTGGTGCAGAAAGTGTGCCGTATGCGCTGCCAGTAACGGACCTAGGATACGACCGAAAGCTCCAATGCGCCAGTTTAACGTGGGTAGTCCTTTCGAGAGAATCGCCATCGCTATCGCCGGCCCGTTCCCAGAGTCCCACCATGGTAACAAATACATCCTGGTAGCCATGGACTACTTCAGCAAGTGGGCAGAAGCCTATGCCCTGCCCAACCAGGAAGCCTTTACCGTCGCTGACGTCCTGGTAAAGGAATGGATATGTCGATTCGGTGTCCCATTGGAGCTGCATTCGGACCAGGGCAGAAATTTTGAGTCCAACCTGTTCCAAGAAATATGTAAACTGTTGGACATTCGAAAGACCAGAACCACAGCCTTACATCCACAGTCCGATGGAATGGTGGAACGAATGAATAAGACTATAAACCGCCACTTGTCTAAGGTAGTCTCTGATCATCAAAAAGACTGGAACCAAACCTCCACCTGTTCCTGCTGGCTTATCGTTCGGCAGTGTACGAGTCAACCGGTCAAACCCCTGCCAGTATTATAATGCGACGAGAGCTGCGGCTTCCTTGCTACCTAAAATTTGGAACGTCTCCAGAACAAGACACTGCGGGGGAAGACTATGTCAGCAAGCTTCGGCAGAGAATGGACGACATTCATGAACGAATCCGTTAGTTACGGAAATAGCCTACAATAGACTTTGAAAGAATTAATATAGACATTTTAAAAATTCCAACAAAAAATTATGTTCTCACAATCAGAGATGAACTTACAAAATTCACTCAAGCATATCCTATATCTGATAAAACAGCGCAAAGTCAATTATAAACACCCTATTACTATATTTCCAACATTATGGAACACCACTAAGAATACATGCCAGTTCAGGAAAATAATTCACTTATTAAAAGACTCATGTTACTCTACGAGGTCCGACTAATAAATAACGAGACTGGTTACGAAAAAGGGTTTTATTATAAAAATCATTCTACATTCGAATGCTTCCTTCAATATACTCCCTTCCCCTCGCCACACACCTTTCGATACGTTTTTTCCATTTATCGAAGCAGTGCTGGAAGTTTTCTTTGGTGAGTGCCTTTAGGAGTTCTGCCGTTTTTTGCTTTACCGCTACCATCGACTCAAATCTGTTCCTTTCAGAGCAGATTTTATCTTCAGAAACGAAAAAAGGTCGTATGGTGCCAATTCGTTTCATACCGCTACTGCACAAACACTTTAATAGTAACGGAAACGTATTTTGGTACGTGAATAGAAAAGATTTCCAGATACCCAACGCACTGATCATTTTTCCCAACTCTTCTAGGGAACCCTCTAGGCGCTCAGTCTCGTTATTTAATAGCCAAACCTTGTATAATATTAAACTAACATTTTCTAGAGTTGACCACCCACAATCGTACGGTTCACTTGAGAGATCACCCACTTTCTATTTTACCCTATGCTGTTATATGTTATAACAACAGTCTAAATAAAACCCATGGATTTAGTCCTTATGAACTAATATTCGGACATACATCCGGTAGACACCAGAAATCCGGTAGAAACAGAAAAAAAGCTTATCACATTTGAAACATTTAATATTTTAAATGTAGACAATCTCAATATTGCTCATCATAAATTAGATCAATTAGATAAAATTATAAATGAACCATTCGTAAACCGACATGTTTCATGATTTACTGTTTTCACAATTGTAATAATTGTAACATTATTAATACTTATTATTGACAAGGTGATGAACAAATTTGGACAGCAACCCAGACGTCTTCAGTTATAAATCAATTCATAAATAATTTTTTTTAAAACTTTTTGCCATGAATTCTCATGAGAATGATAAATATAGCTATGTCACTTGCACGGTCTTCACGAATCTAACGACACGTTGTTTTCTAAAATAACTCAAGCTGTTTGGGTCGTAGCGCGTACTATGGAAATTGTCATACATACATACTTACATATATGCGTATATACATACACTTGAAAAGCATTACTCTCCCGCTGATTCAGTCAGGTGAAAAATATGTAGCTTTTTCTGTTTTTTCTTTCCGGACGGGGGGTGCAATTGATAGAATTTACAAAAATTGTTTGATTTTTCGGACCAACCGGGCATTTTTTCGTAAGATGTTTATACTTCTAACTACTTGGGCACTTGGGTAAAAATGCGGTTTACAGTAATTAATGTATTATGGATGAATGAAGGTATCGCAATGACCCCTAATATTTACTTTGCAGATGTATTCTACTGCTCTTTTTTTGTGATAGAAACTATTTGCAACATTCCCAGAATGATCATCAAATTCCCACGAATTTTACAGTCCATATACTTCTATGGTGTGAGTTTCAAATCAGATTTTCAAGAACAATTGAGTACAACAACGCATTCATGGTTTAGCCTACACCACTGATGAGATCTAAGGCAGATCGAAATAGCGCTGTTTGGTGATGGATCACAAATGCCTAATTTTTGGACTCTGGACAACTAATGAAATACTGTTCAGTTCATTTTATCAAAACTTTATTGAACATTCAACACAATTCACAACTTGAACAAATTTAAGAACTATCAGTCTTCTTAGAATTGAACAAGTGTTGAATCACAGACATCAGACACATGAACATATGGTATGCACCACAGCAAAAGCTTAAAAGAAACAATAAAGAACAAATTCGATTACTACAAACGATGTATTTACTTTTATACATGAAAATAATTCGGAATTATTCAGAAAAACTGACACAACACAAAATGTAAACCAATTACCATATTAACCTTTGCAATTCTTCGTAGTCAGCCCAAGGGATGGGTCTGTAGAAAAAGCGATAGAATACAAAGATATTCATCATCAAGTTTGTAATAAGTTCAGCTATCAAAAAGAGTGAGATGTTGCTAGTATATTCCATTTTTAATTTGAAGATAATGTAAGGGATTAAAAAATATCTCACGTCTACGAGCTTTTGGGTTACAAGCACTGCTGCAAGACATGGTATGTACATTATGAGAAAGCTTATATCGTGTTTGTTGTACAAATACTTTACCATAACATATAAAGCCCACATATAAATAGGAATCATAAAATATCGGAAATATATCTTTGGGCCATACAATCTGTTCCATACATAAAATGTGTAGTGTCTGTTGTCCGCTAACAAGTATGGATGAACCAAAGTATTTGAGAATACAATTATTGCCATTAATATTGCAATTGATACAACTTTCTTTTTATGACTGATTGCACATCGTAGAAAGCCATATAACTCAAACAGAAAGACTGGCCAAGAAAAAACTAAACAAAACAGAGAAAAGTAAAACAACTGTGGAATATGAAATGTTGCTTCGTGCGCTGATTTGTCTCCCACAACAATGCTTCCATTAAACTTCATAAACAGCCCAAATGTAATCAGACAGGAGGAATATGACATAATATCCAACCAAAATGTAAGGGGAGTCAAGTGAATGAGGGTTGGCACTTGTAAAGTCAGTTCTCTAGCAAAACGTCGCACACTCTAGAAAAGTAAATCATTAATATATACCATCTCATGTTCTTGTTTAATGTAAAAATTATATATTTCTGACCTCATTGATCAGAAAATGAAGATTAAGGGAATTGGAAAGATACTGAACTGTTCTGAAAAATTATTCACCTACAGGATTACCAGATTATGTTTAATAAAACTAATGTACTTGTATTATAATCGCGGATTATTTATTCGATTGAACGAAACTCATTCGTTCTTCAACAACACCGTACTTGTTAACTAGTACAAAAAACCTATAAGGTCTGGTGGGTATATGAATTACTGGTCTCACCATAGATAATCTATCAAAGTCCATTTGGTCAAACAAATGAAACAACGCGTTAACATTTCTGACCACCACCACCTTCCACCAAAAAAATTTTGATATCCTCCTCGAACTCGTTTTGCAGAATTCATATCCACTCTCCCTATTAAACGAGATTTTATTTAATACGTCTCCAATAGAAAACTTGAATCCACCCATTCTTGAAAATAATAATAATAGCAATATTAACATCTATAACAATCATTCATAAATTGTCAACAATTTTATTACATGTCTACAGGTAGGGTCATGCAATTGACTTTGATTCTGTCAAAATTTTAGCTGGAGAAAAGAATGTTATGACCAATCAGAAACGCGTACAGCTGGAAATTCAAACCAGTAGATGAACAAGCCGGGTAGGAGCTGTCTTCGAGGTAGCGCCTCGCTGGTAAGTGTTTCAGAAAAAGACTAGTGAGTGGAAGAGAGAAACGTGTGACATAATCGTTGCAGAGAAGGATGGAATGAGTACCGAAAAGATTCAAGGAGCCTAATTGGGACACCCCTATACTCCTCGGGCCCCCTTGAGACTCTGCATCACCCATCGGTCCACTTGGGACTTCGCCTCATCTCTCGGGCCCCCTTACTGCGTACCAGTCACGCGGTCCTAGTTAAAAAAAGTTTTTCGGTATGCGAATCGAACCCAGGACGTCGGCATGATAGACGTTGTCCTTAGCCTCGACACCAACGTGGATTATTGACTTTTTTTTTTATTTATACACTGTTCTACAGGTTACACCCAACTACAGAACAGGGATATAAGTCAAATCACAATACAATATAATTACAATAAGTTTCAAGGTGAAAACAATCCATACAGAATTAGCTGAAGTGAACAGACCTAATCTCAGAGATGGAACAGTAAAAAGTTTCGAGCTGACGACTTGCTGAGTGAATGTTTCAGAATATTTGTATCTGGTGTTGGCAGATAAAAAGGATTAACCACTCTAGAGGTTGGTCTAGGTTCATTGAAATTAAGTTTTTGCAGAATATGTGGGTCAATAATTGAATTATCAATCAATTAAAAAAAAATTGTGGAGTCACAATCACGACGGCAATTCAAGCTATTCATAGCATATCTAACTAACAATGCATCATTAATGCAATTATGCAATTATGAATGCATATTCTAATTTTGATCTGACGAAAGCATAGTATGAGGTTTCCGATGTAGATGGATCCAAGAAATCTCTGGAAATTCGTGCACTAAATCCATACATTCTGTTTGCAGCAGACAAAGTGGCTTCAATGTACAGTACAAAGGAAAGTTCTGTGTCGAAGGTAATACTTAGATCGGTGAATGTGAGAGGCCTTTAAAGTGGAATATCTTTTATTGAATATTGATATGAAAATGGTCGATTTTTCAGTGTGTACTTCATTACTTTTAATTTACTCGCGTTTAAAGGGAGATTGTTGCGATAACACCATTGCTTAACATATTTCAGATTGGGGTAGAGTTGAAGACAGCCCTCAATGCCATTGATCTCACAGTATAATTTCAGGTCATCCGCATATATCAAACAGTTGATGTCAATGAACTCAACTATGTCGTTTATGAAGGCGTTGAAGAGACCTAGGTTGCTTCCTTGTGGAACACCCGAGGTAGCTGCATATTCCACAGACTTGAAGCCATTGAATATAACATACTGACGCCTGTCAGTGAAATTTCGATAGCAGTAATCCGTGATCAAGTCTGTCGAACGCCTTGAAGAAGTCCGTATATATGACATCAGTGTGGGATCGCCTATCAATGGTTTCAGAAATATATTGGGTAACATTTGAAAAGGTTGGTGATTGTCGAGCAACCTTTCATAAAACCATGTTGAAGTGCTGTAATTTGATTGCTCCAATGAGAATATAACCTGCTATAGATAAGGATTTCAAACACTTTGGCGAAGTTGCATATTATTGATATGGGTCTATAATTACCGACATAAAACTTGTCCCCTTTTTTATAAATTTGCCGAACTTTAGATAATTTCCATAGATCTGAGATGCCACTAGTTTTGATGCAGATATTTATTAATATTGTCAATAGACGAGCCAAAACATATGCACAATCTCTGACAATCAGTGCAGGGATGCAACACTTCATTTTCTTGGAAGTAATGAATGATCAATACTTGTGAATATGGATGGTCATCGCTCAATTCGATTGGAGAGCTGGTGATATATGATTTTGAGAAAAAATCAGAAAAGTTTTCAAGAATATCTAAAGGAGTATCTAGAGATTGTCTTTCGTAGGACATTCTGTCCGAAATGCTGGTAGACCTTTTTTTGTTATTTATATATTCCCAAAATTTATTTGGACTGTCTGATGTCATTTTCAACGGATTTGACAAATTTTTTGTACGCGTTGTCCACGTCCTACTTTATCTTTGCTCTCAGACGCACAAATTGGTCCCGGGCAACAACATCACCACTGCTTTTGAATAGACGCCAATACTTAGCCTTTAGTAGACGTATTTACTGAATAATTTCATTGTCGAACCACGGCGGGTATTTTCGCTTGAAGTTACCAGTTCGTAAGGGTACACATTGATCCAGTATGTTAAACGAGTTTTTCGTAAAAATAAGTTCAATAAGGTCCAGTTAATACTTGTGATAAGTTCGTACATACGCGGAAAGTTTGCTTTTCTGAAGTTGTATTCATTATTATAAGAGGTGGGGAAGTTTCTTTTCAAATTACGTGTAATATTCGATTTGCAGTATATATCAGGGTGAGTATTCTCACATAATTATTGTAAATAAAGTTATACCTACTGTGACAAATTGCTAGATTCCAAAAAATTATTCAATAAATTATTTATCGCGTTTAGTTGGTCACCCTGTAAAAACGAAGCATACGAAGGGATATTGAAGTCACTCGTGATGAAAATGCTATTGTTATAGGCAACTTGGATGTTGGTAAGAGTTTCGAGAAGGATAGTGTACATATCGTTTGACAAAGAGGGAGGGACATAACATTGATCATAAATAACGAATTCGAATCAGAAAGTATTTTCACTATAACAATGCCTACAGAGACTAATATTTGAGAAATGAGTGGAGTTAAATCAATCCGCGAGGAGACGAACGAATCAGCAACTGCAATTCTTATTGCAGTTGATGGAGGAGCTCTTGCTTCTCCACCTTGTGAGCAATTGCATTCTGAGAATTTTTTATCGGAGCGGTATACCTCATAGCAATTAGGGAATATCTCTTCATTTCTGACCACGGGTATTTTGATAATAAAATGTTGCGTAGTTCTCATTTCATAGGGTAGAATCATGGGAGGACGCAGAATGATGTAAAGCCTCATGAGATGAGGGTGTTTACTACAGACAGTCAAGCACATTATTTTTTAATTTTTATATTACAGTTTGGTAAGCAGTACATTTTTCCTTTTCCCACGCTGCATGATCCGTTGAAATATTTTCCTCGCCACAGTTCAACACAGTTGGTGCATTTACGTATTTGCGATTTGCATGCCTTAACTTCATGATTGTCACCACACAGTGGACAGGTAAGCTGCTTATTATAATTTCTTGAAAAATGATAGAATTCGTTACATGTTAAGCATCGAGGAATCTCAATGGCATCTAAGACGCTGCAACTACCAACGCCAATGAACAGATTATCGAATTTCATTATTCTATCATAACAGTATCTATCAGTTCGAATCACAGCTTGAAAAATACCGTTTCCGCCAGGAAACGACTGAGTCGTCTCCTCAAGAGCGGAGTACCTTATGAAACCACCTTGCACCAAATTCTTGAGCGGCGTACGCAGACTCTATCTATGTGGGGGAACAAACCCACCTTGAGCAGGTTAGTGAACGTTTACGCTCAAATGAGGATTTACCGAAATCAGAGGCGAAATAGCCCTGCACGGTTGAATCTAAGACATCGTCAGGTGTACCTGATGTGCAAAAACCCTCATATGGGAAGGTTGTCGCGGGCATCAAGGTGGGAATCTTGCACCTTGATTATCCGACTACCTCATTAACGGAACCAGTTGGAATCTTTTCAGGGGGCTATTTTGTCGGCTATGGAGGTTATTCCAGATGGTGGGCCGCAGGTACAATTCCAGAGCTGCGTCTTTCGGCCTGGATGGTTACAGGTCGTCTGTGAGGATCAAGTTAGCGCCGACTGGCTTGCGGGTGTAGTTAATACCCTGCAACCGTGGGAGGGCGCTTCCCTGAAATGTGTCACAGGGGATCAACTTTCGAAGCCACACATCTGTGTTGCTTACCTACCTGACGGAGGCAGTCATAGACTGACCTCCGAACAGGTCCTCACTAGATTGAGGAAAATGAACCATGGTTTGTCACCTTTGGGGTGAACGATCCTCCACAAGGAAAAGTCAGGCCGTGGTCAAACATGGACCTTCGCTGTAGACGATGGATCCATGGCCGTGCTGATGAGGACGGGTTTCAGACCACATTTTGCTTTTGGGGAGGTCTTATTCCGCCCTAAAACCCGGGCACCCTCCCAGCAGTAAACTACTCAAACCAGTCACACTAGTGCACCCGTTAGAGTGAATAAAGCGGGGCTGAGTGGAAATCCACCTATGGGGAGGAGTTCAACCAAACCTCCGCCCAAACATAGGGGTAAACCACCGGCTCACACCCAGTCCAAGGCCGGGAAAACAGGTGTTTCTCAGAAGACGAAGACGGCCAACGTCTCGTCGAGTAATCTGGGAAAAAAGGCTGGACGTGGCTCTCTGAAAGCGAAGACGAAAATCGTCTCGTCAAAGAAATCCAATAAATCAGCAGGCCACTCAGAGACAGCAGGTGTCTTCACCTCATCATCTGAGCCTACACATCACTCGATCCCGGGAGAGGAGGGTGGAGGTGTCCTTAAGGACACCTAGTAAGTGCCATGCATGGCCGTTAAAATAAAATTTAAAATTTCAAATCCTCTAAATGTTATTTCTGAATAAAGTTTATATATATATTTTCTTTAAACCATAAAAATTTTAATGTGTGACACTTTTCTACATAATGAAAAGGACTTTTTTGTGTTTCTCAGTGAAATTTTCGACTTTTTAATATAACCTCAAGTTAGTAAGTACTTTTTATCTATTGTTTTACAATTTTGCTTCAATGTTATCAATTTATTGTAGATGTCTTGATAAAGGGAATAAACATTCTCGAAAGCTCGACCATATAACAAAGAGTATTCTTTAAACAACAGCCCAGCAATTTTTGACTGCATCCCCAACATTATTCCGTATTTCTCCTTAACTAGTCAGTCAAGACTACCCATCGCTTTATAAATTCTAGACATGGGGTTCTTCATAAACATCCGACAGCAGTTTGGTCTACAAACAGTAACACACATGAAAACATGGGCAAAAACGAACACCAAGTTGGCATCGATGAAAAACAGAAAGCTGTTCTTGCTGAAATGTAGAAAGTACCACATATTTCCAAATCACGTAACGAATGGCATTGGAAACGTGACAACATTATTACACCATCGAGGAGGAACAACTGGACGATCCGTGCAGAGTTTCAATCACAGGTTGAGGAAAAATATTTTAAACTTAGAAATTAAAATCACCTTCAGTGAGCTCATAAATTTAGAAAGAGTTTTAAATGACCTTAAGCGAATATTATCTGCCACGTTGCCGGTTTCCACTTTTGAAGAATATGAACGAAGGCTTACCATAAAATATAATACACTTTTCCATAAAATAAAACATAAAAACATAATTAAATTTAACAATCTCCAGAACAATGAATTTCTCTCTATTAAAATACAAGAAAAATGGATAAAGAACCTTACAAACGTTGAAATACCTTCGGACATTAAACGTTTTCTGGCTCTGGGTCCAAAATTTGGAATTTGTCCTTTAACCAAAGAAATTAAACTTTCTAACCTGCTTGCAGATTTAGAAAATATACTTTTCAATATTGATAAAAACTTTCAAGATATCTATCGTGCTCAATGCACAAATATTATTACAAATTTCCTCCATAAAAATTCAGATAATTACCATTTTTTAAGAAAAACTTTTGATCAATGTAAATCTTTTTTAAAACAACATCCTGAGATCTATGTAGTAAGAAGTGATAAAGGCAATGTGACGGTCATAATGTTCAAAGAGGACTACTCTACTAAAAGTTTTGAATTACTTAGTGATATTAAATATTATAAAAAGTTAAATCATAATCCAGTCAGCACTTTACAGCAAAAAGCTAACAAAATAGTTTCTAGGATTAAGAAGGATAAATTGGTGGATGAAAACACAGCCAAAAAGCTGACTATCTATAATGCAGTAATTNTGTTCAGACCATAGATATATTCTTTTCAATATTGAAACAGGTCTAAGACCAGTAGTGGAATATCGTGACTCAAAATCTACTGACTGGAGGGGGTATAAAAACTCCCTCCAATCGTACTTTGAGGACGGATTCAGTACTATTCACAGTTGTAATGATATGGATACAGTAGCGATGCAATTTCGCGAAGCAGTGATCTCATCCTATCATGAGAACTGACTCATTAGCTCAATTGAGCTAATGAGTCAGTTAACTGGGAGCTTTATAAAACCACTCTAACGTCATACAACAAGGAACTTAAAAAGTCAAAACGGGAGTCCTGGAGAAAGTTCTGTGAGAGTATTTCTGATTTACCTCGCAGCGCAAGAATTCACAAGATTCTCTCTAGAGAACCGACTGCTGAAATTGGGTCGCTTGAACGACCGGATGGAACATTTACGACCTCCAGTAAAGAAACGTTAGAGCTTTTGATAGAAAACCACTTTCCTGGAAATCTGACTCTTGAAAACAACCGACCGCCCGTCTTCGAGGGCGCTAAACGCCCAAAAAAGAACTACTGGTACGTCGCAAAAAAGGTTATCACAGCACCGGCAGTTGAATGGGCTATCAAGTCTTTTCAGCTCTTCAAATCTCCCGGAGAGGATGGTATATTTCCAGCTCTTCTTCAAAACGGACTGGAAATAATTTTACCTATTCTCACAAAATTGTATAGAGCTAGTCTGGCGTGAAACTATATACCGCCCAGTTGGTTGGCAGCAAGGGTGGTATATATACTTGAAGTGGGTCGATACGACCACTCTTAATCGGTACGACCAATCAGCCTTACATCCTTCCTGCTGAAAGGACTTGAGAGGATACTGGACGGGCATATCAGGAGGGTAGCATTATATGCATCCCCACTGAATAACCACCAGTATGCTTATCAAATCGGCAAATCGACAGATTCAGCATTAAACAACCTCGTTGAGAAAATCTTCCAATCCCTTGACAACAAGGAGATTGCGGTTGCTGTATTTCTTGATATTGAAGGAGCATTTGACAATGCACTACCTTAATCTATAGGATTGTCTCTGGCTAGAAAGGGTATAGAATCGAACATATCTGGTTGGATCTATGCCATGCTAGTAAACAGAACTGCAACTACGACTCTTCAAGGCGAGGCTATCAGGTTCAGGGTCACCAGGGGATGCCCTCAAAGTGGGGTACTATCTCCCCTTCTGTGGTCGCTCCTGGTGGATAGTCTGCTTGATGCCCTCGACAGAAGAAAAGTTGATCTGCAAGCTTATGCAGATGCCCTTGTCATCCTGGCAAAGTCCACGTCGGGAAGGGTAGCTTGTAATATCCTCCAAAGCGCGTTGGACGTTGTTCACAGTTGGTGCCTGAAGGAGCAGGAAGGATTTCTGGTAAAACTTAGGGTTTAGGTCCCAAACAAATCCATTGGATTTATGTGATCATTGTCAGACCAATGATCACGTATGGTGCAATTGCTTGGTGGCCGAAGGCTTTATAGAAAACGGCCCACTGCAGAGTGCAACAGACTTGGTTGACATTGGAAGTCACAGCATTCTGGAAATGACATCTGACTGTCAACTACGAACTGCCTTATAAAGTACTATTCCCGAGTAGAGAGGACTGGATCCTGCGGGAGAAGGAAATATTAAAAGCAGATAGTTGTTGGTTCACAGATGTATGAAAAACACCTGCTGGTTCTGGTGCAGGTGTTTTCGGTCGCAGATCTAGGACAGAGTTATCTACTTGCCTAGGAACTTATGCGACTGAATTTCAAGCGAAAATTCACTCTATTGAATTGTGTGCGGAGAGATTGGATAAATTCAACCTCACTCACAAGTCAATAAAAATATTCTCGGACAGTCAAGCTACGTTGGAAGCTCTTGGCTCCCACCGTGCAACGTCTAAATTGGTAGCAAACTGCCAAAAGACTCTCCTCGATAGTAAGACTTAACAGATTGTCTCTGGTCTGGATTCCCGGCCATACTGGCCTGGAAGGCAATGAAGCTGCTGACTCTCTTGCAAAGGAGGGTGCTGCAAGCGGCTTCATTGGACCAGAACCTGTCATTGGCATCGCTTTGGGCTTTGCCAAACAATCACTCAACACTTGGATGGCAAGAAAAGTTATGGACTTCTGGCAGAATCTTCCTGGATTGGCTAACTTCAAGGCGTTTATTCACCCTTCGAAGCTTGATTCCAAACAGTTGTATGACTACAGTAGGGTTGAACTACGATGACTAACAGGCCTTCCTACAGGTCACTAGTAGGAGATTTGAGCCGGTTCTAGGCCTCCCCCACCACTATGACGTTACGTGGGGTGAATTACCCCCCTCACCACTCTGACGTCACGTGGGGTGAATGACCTAGACCAACTCATGCCTCCCCCACCACTATGACGTCATTAACGACGTAATGGTGTAATTAGGGTGACCTTGAACGACATGCCCGACTCATGTCTTCTCCACCACTAGGACGACATTAATGACGTAACGGTGTAATTAGGGTGACCTTGAGGGTTGGTGTATGTATGTGTGTGTGAATGCACGGTACAGGGTTTATCATGTACGTGTCTGTGTACAAACATACGTCTGCATACTTCAAAGATCCTCCAAGTAATGAATGTTCCATCGGTGTGAGCCCACCAAGTTAGTAGTGGTGTGACGTCACAGCAGCAGCAACCGTTCAATGGCAGGAGAGCGAGATGTGCACTCCACGGCGTGTGGCTGTGTAATGCATATTCATCAGTGTGTCCTTACCTCTGTCGATGCCGTCCCCCACCACTTGACACCCCCACACTTCAACCCCCACCACTGGACACCCCCACCACTGGACCATGATCTCACATGACGTCACGTAAGGTGAATGACCTAGACCGACTCATGCCTCCCCCCCACTATGACGTCATTAACGACGTAATGGTGTAATTAGGGTGACCTTGAACAACATGTCCGACTCATGCCTCCCCCCACCACTATGACGTCACGTGGGGTGAATGACCTAGACCGACTTATGCCTCCCCCCACCACTATGACGTCATTAACGACGTAATGGTGTAATTGCATATTCATCGGTCTGCCCTCACCTCTCTCTAGATGCGGCAATGTCTATGACGTAACATATGGCCCTACCATCGCTCTAGATGGTGACGCGCAGGCGGCGAGGACTGTGGTATTTAAGAAGCGGACGAGTGTTGGTTATGTCAGTTTACACCAAGTGAGTTAGTGATAACATATCATAGAAAATGTATTCTTGTGACTGAGGTAAATCTTTTACTAGTAGTGATAACCTTCGTCATCATCAGCTCCAGAGTTGCCAAGGAGTTCCATAAGTGAAACGAGTGAGATTAGATGACATTGCAACACCTATGTACACATGTAATTGTTATAACTTGACGATTCCATTGACTCAAGTGAATTCTCACAATAGAAGTCTGCAAAATAAGAATAATGCATGTGTACAATTGAGTGATGGTGTTCAAATTATAAAGAGTGCCTTCAAGCGTCGGATTGCTACATACAGGGTGCAGAGTTCCATTGTTTCCACCGATTACATGTTATTCTTTAATGAAA
>NW_019295378.1:0-16370 GCF_000500325.1 Leptinotarsa decemlineata
AAATCAGCATTTAAAAATTCGTTAAAATCGTAAAAGGCACCCCTGAGTAACAGTTGCTTAATTTGGACCTTAAATGTGTTCAAATGTGCATTCTCAATCGATTCGGGTAGAGCATTGAAAAATTTTGGAGCATAGTAGTTGATTCCATTGCGATTTTTTGAAACTCTCTGATAATCTAGGTACCTATATGTTTTTGGAACTTCTGGTGTTGTGATTATGTATGTCAGAGTGACTTGTGTATTTATGTAAGTTGGTTTTAATATATATAAGGCACTGGAAAATGTAAGAGCTGGGAACTGTAAGTATTTGTAGAACTTTGAAGGAGTCCTTGCAGTCATCTCTGTACTTCAAGCCCGACAGTACCCTTATAGCTTTTCTTTGCATGCCGTAGACTTCTGCAGCGTGTGGAGAGTGTCCCCAAGAAATGATTGCGTATGATAAAGAGGAATGGATAAATGCGTGATAAGCGGAGAGAAGTGTGGCGTTGTTCACTGTTTGAGATAGGGTGCGTATTAGATGGATGTGAGAAGATAGTTTTTTGCAGATGTTTTCTGTGTGATGGTGCCATGACAATTTTGTGTCCATATAGACTCCTACAGAGACTCGGACTGTCGGGATACAGTATGTGTCGCCTCTGTTTGGAAAATTATGAAACAGCAGAGCACATACTCTGTCCCTGCCCCGTTGGGGACCGAATCAGGTTTCTGGAGTTAGGCAGAGCCGTACTCTTACCATCTGACCTGAAAGACCACTCACCATACAAACTAATCGGCTTCGTTAAGAAGCTGGTTTTATTTGGTTTGTGTGAATAGGTGTGAGCCACAATAAACCCTTGCGAGTTGTGGTGGAGGATCGAATAGACCCACTCACTTTGGACCTAACTCAACCTAACCCACTAAATTCAATTCAGCCAACATACGTGAACCTTTCAACAATGCTTCCAATATTTTAATTATTGTTCAAACACATCCACATTGATTTAATTTCAAGTAAAAAAAACTCATTATGTAAATACTCGTTTTATTTTTTGGTTCAAGTAGTCAATTATGTGTTATATAAATACCATTTTTCAATCCCTTAAAGTGTAATTAACCCACTATGGAAATGAAACATATGTATCGGAATTGTAGATTTCAAAATCAGTATACATATAGATATGTTCAATTTATGTAATTACTCCTCCAAATGAAAATAATCCACGTCACTTTGAGCAATAATGGACAGTACAGGAGAGTATTCCCTAAAGATTTTCCAGCTCTATGGAATTTTTTTGCCACACCTGAACACGCAACACTCCTACAGTATTCGTCTTTGAAAATTTGTACATTGTCATGTTTCAAAATCATCGTATACGTTATGTTCCTCAGATTTTCTGCAGGTGAAGCACATCCACAAGTATAACTTCCAGTTCCTTCTACAACAACATCTAGATTTTCCTGTTCGAAGAGTGCAGAAGTTCGATTGTTATTTATCGTCAAAAATCTCTCAACACAACCCCCCAGGTCACTTGATGAGCAGTTGAGTTTCACGATATCTCCTCTTTTAGCTTCAGAAACTAAGCCGTAGTGAACGATATCTTGAAGAGCCTTACCTTTTTCGGGCTCATCACCTTCTTCGAGTCCGAATACTTCAGGTATTTCGTAATCCTCTTCCACCTCTACGTATTCGTAATAATTATTGTAGTCGCCATTTGAAAATTTGGAAGAAATTAACACTATCACAAATAACACTGTACGAATATTTTTCATATTTTCCGCACGTTTGCCACAGTTGCTTGTATTCGACTCATCTCATAGTTTACTGAACGCGTTAAGAAAAATATTTTGTCACGTTTATATGGGTAGGTAGATGCTAATTGATATATATAGATTCCAATGTTGATAATCTTATCTTTATGGCTAACACAAATAATATTATGGCAGAGTTTCAACCTTGAATGTTTATTTCACTTGCTGAAAACGAGTATTGGATTTTTCTCAAACTAGTAAACATTTTAGCATAATTGACAATTTAAAATTGTCAAATGCATCAGCGAAACCTTAAAACATAGGCAAGTCCTTGCTGAGACTCCGAGATCAAGCTTCGTCTGCACAGTCAACGCATATACGACTGATGATGTCTGCCGCAGTAGCAGACGAAACGTTTCGTACTTCAAGTTCCATTCTACCACGGCCTGTCAGCCCTGATTTTATTCTCTTTAGTCACACCTCAAAAAGTTTCGAAAATATTGAAGTGAAATTGAAATAATATAATTGTTGCGATGGCAAATCATTCCTTGACCCTCTCGAACTTTGTTTCTAAAATATTAAGTCGAATGAGTTTTCAGGTTTTCTCAGCATGAAGAGTTTTAAACCCATAACCTAAACTGGTGGCCAAAACGGGGCTGCTGTTCAATTTTGAAGTGTGTTTACCGTTTGTTTTGTTTTTTGTCAAGATCTTTGCTTATACAAATTTTCTCGACCTTCTGTACCTCTTGTAAACATTGTTTCGACTCGAGAGTACAATCGCTGTATGCCACTGACAATATTTCAAGTGTTTTTTTGAGTGCCCCATTCCATTTTTTACACAAAATCACAATTGATATTCACTTGGTGAGTGAATAAATAAATTTGAAGATTTAAGTAAAATAATAATGTCAAACTCAAGTGCGAACGGATATTTTTTGGTCTGTAAAATATTTTCAAATCCTTTTGCTTGGCTGTTATAGTTCATAGTAGAAGGCTTTGCTTTTAAGGCGACTGACAAATGAAATACGATTAGCTGTTGGCTGGTGAGGTTGAAGAATTCAGTTTTAACCTTTATGTTGTGTCTTAGTATTTCAAAAATTGTTTCAGAAAGTTTATGAAAAATGAATAGAAGGAAAAAGCGGAGTTGTGTTACCTTCGAAAACATCTGGAGCTTCCTTAATGAATTGATTTATTTGTTCAGTGGTAAGCGTCGATGATTTCTTCGGATCGGATCAGATTTGCATTCAAGAGAGGCAGGTAATTTGGAATATTTGTAGATGTCCACAATTTTCTTGACATTCAGGCTACTTTTATGGAACAAATTGCCCATAATGACGATGGTTCCAAAGTAACCATAAAAGAGAGACAAATCTCCAACCTTTCTTCGATGTTCCAGACTATCAAGAGTGCAAGTTATGTTGCTGAGGTTTGTACAGTTTTCTGGTTCGGAACAGTGTTCCAAGCTTTTGGTTGTTAGATTTGGTATTGTTAGAGTCAACTATCTTCGAACAATGAGTCTGGGTCTCGTTTACCTTTGATATTCGTGGGTTTAGTCCTTTGTCGATCCCATTGACGGTGTCTTTGTGAGGGAAGATCAAAGTTTTTGCTAAATCTTTTTTTATTTCATTATTGAGTTCTTTATTAAAGAAACGATAAAAATAAAAACAACAATAAAAATTAACTGGCGCTCCGGGGCGACTTCATTGATTCCAGTGGTGCATTTGCTTTTTCAGCTGCAGGAAAACCCGGAAAAACCTGCAACACCACATCATCTGAAGATCTTCATCTACCAAATGTTCATCTATTTCGAACCTTCCAAAGAGTTTCTTGCTTCCGTCAGAGGTTGAGTCTTGTTTGAAGATCATCAGTGATATTATCAGATTGACAGGTGCATCAGCTATACTTGTTTCCTTATAACAGTCAGTTATTATGGCGCATGTTTGGCAATACAGTCAATTATCACATGTTAAAAATTCCATTATCAGATGATTTAACAATAAGCTTTGCACGGACTGGTTATTAGTCATATTAGGAAAAGCTAGATGAAGTTCCAAAAATTCACATAAGTTTTCGCTACCTCTTGAACATTCACTACAAAGTGAACAAGTGAGGATTTTTTCAGCAAAAGATTCACAAACACAAGACGAGATGGACTGTACGGAATCATTCAATCCAGAGCGATCAGAAGTATTGATTTTGCCATTTTTTTGCTCACGAAGAGTATTCAACAAAAACCCCAAGAGTTCGGTACAATCCTCTTGTTGTCCTAACGAGTATATAGTGGACTTCAAAGACTCCAGGAAATCGGTTGGAGGGAAAGATGATACATTCTTACGAAACTGCAGCTGCATGAACAGGTGTTTGAGTTTGATGAATAAGTAGGAAACATTCCCGTTTTTGTTCATCATTAAAACCTCGTTATTGAAATTCTTCGTCATGAACAACACTTCTAAAATGCTATTCATGTAGCAAGTCTTTCCTAAATCATCCAATCCAATTTTCTTCTCTAGATTTTCAGGACAACTATCTACTGATTCGTAAGGAAGAACATGTTTCACTCCATAAGAAACATTTCTCAAGCTGCGATCGATCTTTCCAAGTGAAGAAGGGTTTCGTATAGGAATCGATTCGGCTCTTGCTTTATGAAGCTCTTCTACTGAAAGGGAACCACAACTACGAGGACTAACTCATATTTGGGGGGCAAGAATGACCTAAGTCCATTGACCGCACTGAAAAAGAAGAAGGTGGATCAATCACTTGTGAATTAATCTTGACAGGGGACTCATGAATTTCCACATATCTCGGCTCGTTTCGAAGATATTTCAGTTCCGTACTGAAATTAGGGCAATGCATGATCTCATCAAAATTATGTGAAGGAGGAATAGTTCCAAGGACCGAAGCAGCATTGCCACGTTGAATATCAATACTAATTTTTTCTATCAAAAAAGAGGTAGAACGGTGATCTTCCGTTGCTTGGCCTATTCTTCTACCGAGTTCATGAACGAATAACAGAGACTCCGGGCCATAAACATCAAAAGTTTCAACCGCTACTGGATGAAATATATAGTTGTTACCAAGATTTTTGCATTTTTTTCTTTTCAATTTCTCGCCAGACAATACTGCAGTTCCAGCAGACTTCGAACTTCCGGCTAGATGGGAAGCTGCGACCGTGTCAACGCAAATGAAGTCCCATACCACAGATTTACCGTATTTCCATGATATGAGAGACATACCATCTGATCGTTTACCATCATCTCGACTGGTACCTAAGGGTTCCAGAATTGCAGGAACATCCGCTGACAACATAGCTCGTTTCAATATGTCGTTTACTTGGTGATGTCGAGATGTACGCTCTGCACTTCTCCTGCAACTCAAACCATGTGTACCTTTCTCATCAACTATACTACCGCAAACATAAGTATGAGGCACAAAAATAGATGAATCCATCCTAAGTCTCACTGCTATTCTGAAACATTCATCGTCTATTAGTGTTCCAAGAGATGCAACAGGTTAAGCATTCAGCCAAGCTGAATAATTTGCTGGCAGCAAATTATTCTTCGTAATATTTGCTTGTTGGTAATATCTGGTTGGGTAGCACAAATTTCTTGATCGTTATCACTCATTTTGAGTTTTTAAGAGATACTGAATGTCAGCTTATAATTGAAACAAGTGGTTGTTGATTCACGGATGTAACTAGACTCATTACCAACCCACAAACTTTTGAACAATAAATTTACTGAAAATATGATCTTTCTTTCGATTTTACAGAAAATTTGGAGAGAAAATTCACTGATTTTGGCTTTTGTACAATTGAATGTATTTATGAGATCATATTTATCAGAGTAGATGTTACATATCTCATAAGTGGCCATCATTAATTTAGAATACACCTGTATTTTTAATGAGCCATTACCTACCTGTGTCAAACACGTAATGATTAGTTTAGAGTGGAGAGAGTAGAAAAATACATTTTGCGTATGAAAACTGTACCAGACTTCTGTTTCATCGTGACGGTTATCAATTAGAATTTCTGAAGGGACCGTTCTTCACATGTATGATGTCACGTCGGAAACCACCAACCGAAACCACCAACAATGTATGAGCTCATAGAAATATATTGTAATTAGTCGGCGTTTGAAGAAATTTATGACATCATGAGTCAGTGGTATTCTTTTGAGAACCCACGCGTTTTCAAACCGATATCGAAGGTATCGTGAAAATATTCGATATTTCCATCCATCCATAAAAATGTATTGCCTTTGTGACCAAGCAAAGTATTCGTGTCACTGATACAGGCATTTATGAATCATTCTACTTCTTCATTGATGTTGAGAAGCAAACGTGAGATAAATATTAATTGGGCTTAAGTATTGAAAATGGTTTGAGAAAGTGATAACGTGTTTCTGTTACTAACACCCTAGGTACTTTTTTTATATTTTGAGGTAGATATTCTGTATAGTGATGCTCCTAACTTTTTTGTCATGCAAAAAACTGTAACGGTCCCAAATAATTCACTGTGAGACTCAAAATAACACTATCCAACAAATAAGAAACAAACAATTGCGACTAATATTATAATGGCTATACAGGGTGTCAATTAAGTATGTACCATAAGTTTAACAGGCGATTCTTTAGGTAATTTTAAGATGAAATGTTCATATAAATATGGGTCCGCAAATCCTTCGTTCTCAAGATACAGGGTGTTGAAATAAAAATGAAAAAAATGTTATTCGTAGATATCTTAAATATCCTTTACCTAATTTTGTTGTAATTTGGCAATGCTAGGTATTTATAACATTAAGGAGTTAATTTAGCCCGAACGTGATTCAATTTATTAAGTCCAGTGGTATCTCGAGCGGGATTTGAACGAATATTTTTGACTTAAAAATGTACTCCACTGACTTTTGCACCATTTTTATGATTTAGTTGGATTATCGTCACTGACAGCACCCAAATTTTCTGGGAAAAAATTCAAATGGGAGTGCAAGAAATGGATTTTGAGAGACATGCGACATCCCATTCTGCAGTAGTTTCCAAGTGTTTCGTAGTTTTCTACTTTCTTGTTCCCTAAAAACTCCGAAACAATTCTTTTGAAAGAACTCCACGCAGCTAATTCAAAGTTACCTAATTTTTGATCGAACTGTTGATCACCCAGTAGTTTTCTAATTTGTGGTCCAACAAATATACGTTCCTTGAGCTTTGCATCACTTTATTTTGGAAACACGCCTATAAGATATTTAAACGCATCACCTTCTGTGTCTAATGATTTTACAAAATTTTTCATTTACCCCAGTTTAATGTGTAATGGAGATAACAAAACGTTTTTGGGATTAACAAGAGGCATATTCTTCCCTTTAGCTTGACCTGGAATATATTTATCTCTCGGAGGCCATTCTTTTACTTGATGATGGCGCTGGGTTGCCTACTGTTCCAAAGGCAAAGAAAACAGCAAAAAAACTTCGTAAATCCGCCCTGAAGACCTAGTAATAGTCGTATGACTTTTAGGGCACCACTTATTTGCCACTTATACGTATTATAACTTATTGCATTTAGAATAAGTGACATACTTTCATGTGTTTCCTTTATGGCAGCTGCAAGTGCAAGAGGAATGGAGAGTCTTTTGTTACCATTATGGAGCAGAACGGCTTTTAAACTTGTTTCAGACGAACCTATAAATAAACGCCATTCGTCTGGATTATGTACAAATCCCAATTTTTCCATCACACCATTTGGATTCACACAAACACACATTTTATCCTGCATAGTAAAAAACGAAGATAGCTCATGGTTACGTTTCCTTAACATTGTAATTTTGTTTTTAGGGGCTAGTAAATTCCATTGTTGTAATCTAGACCCTAATAGTTAAGCATTCTCTTTGAACAAATGGAGGAAAAGGTGAAAACCAAATTTGGTATGTCGTGTTCATTAAATTTTTGTGAAAAAAATCATAACTCAAAAATCTTACGTGTTGTGAAATTTTTACTATCTACATTGTTTCTGGACTCTCTTTCAACAAACTGATTTTTATTGCAAAAAAATATTAGGTGACCACTCTCAGAAAATGCTTTGATTCCTCTATGAGGAGTGGTTTAACAAGAAATCGACTCAAAATATAAATGAAACAAAACTGGTAATTATATTGGGTTTGAAAAATCTGTTTTAAAACCTGTTCTAAAACCTGTTTTTCCATTAACCAGATGTCGCTTTCACGAACGAAAACCCTCAGAAGTCGCAACTTGTGTGAGCTAAGGATTAACGAGATCCTACCTTTCACCGTGCGATTCCTACTACGTTCCTATTAGGTTGAAGAAGTTAACATCGGAAAATAAACTAGAAAACGAGAAACCGATTTGAAATACCAATGAATCGTTTTGTCACTTCGGAATTTTCTTCTCGATATTTGAAAGCCGAAGATGGTACAGCTCTCGATACGTCTCATATCGATAAGAAACCTCTCGATGTTACTCTAGGGATGAATTTCTTTTTTTCATTTCCTTTCATCCCCTCTTTTGTATCGAAGAACACGGGAAACCATTTTATCAGAGAAGGTTGTGTGTAGAAGCCAAACTCGAGTAGTATATTAAGTTAAATTGGAAGGTATAGCGAGAGCAACATGAAACAAATAAGACTATTCAGCTCTCTGTCTCAGGGCCAACAAGAGAAATAAAAGAAAATCATGAGCAACGCCGGGTAACCCAGTGTCTGTGGCTTTCGCAAGAAGATTATTGAGAGCATATGTATGTATAATTCACGCTAACGCAAGGTCTCTCGTGAATTGAGCTGAATAAAATGTCAATTCCAGTGAAAATTCTGAGGTGCTTTTTCATAAATGATTCATGATTGGAAACTACCGGAAAACACTTGGTTTTGAGTCGCAAGAAAAGTATAGATAGATAGATTAATTTAGCGATGACATACTTCTTGAATGGAAATATCATCATTATATAATGTTTAGACATTTATGAATTGGAACAAAAATTCAATGATTTCTTCAGTGTTGTATTCGGAGCAATGGAAAATAAGATTTTTTTGTCCTTATACAAAACTATGGTGTAGAAAACCACAAACTATTTCGAAAAAAAATTACTAAATTTCGAGTTCAAACTTGGAATTCAACAAAATTTCGATATTGTCGTTAGAATTATTAGGTTGTTATTTTTCTCTACGAATTCAAATCTAACCAAAGCGCTGCCGTAACGACACAAAAAATTGACCAGGAATTTAGCAATGACATTGTACTGTTTGTAACCTTTGGTGCAGTAATGAATTTTACTGGAGTTTTTTTCTAACACATAATCGTTATTTCAACTCCTCGACATGTGTTTCGATCACCAAGAGGAAGATCATCTACAAGAGGAAGATCAAACGGCTACTTCGTTACATTAAACTAACAATGATTGATGGCATTAGCCCTTCTATAACACAACTGTAGGTAATAATGTACTTAGCTAGAATGAGTACCTGAATTTTGTTTACTGGTGACAATGTAGATATGCCAATTTGAAAATCGGTGAGTAAACTAAATCGATTTGATCATTTAACAGTTATAGTATGAGGTCAGGCATCAACGTATCGTTAAGATTGGGGAACTTGTGGTTGCATGCCAAGGAATGGTTTTGAAATGTCGAATCATTTTTCCCAGTCTGAAGGACCTTTCATGTTCAGCATACCGTTTTTGGAAATTTCGACCACATTGTCCCACATAAACACTATTACACTCCGGACACTTAAGCTTATAAACTCTAGATTTCTCCAAGATGTCCACTTTATCTTTGACATTGAAAAAAAATCAGATAACCTGGCATGTGGTCTGTATGCAACTTCCACATTGTTTTTTCTGAAAAAACCCGCAGTTATCTCTGTTCTTTTACCAAAATATGTTGGAGTTACCCGTTTCTTGATTGCTGATTTTTGATATGGGGGTGTATTGATCTGTAAGAAATTTACGGCTTTGTTTTCTGACTTCTGGATTGTATCTGCGTTGACACCATTATTATGGCCTATCTGTGTAATTATATCAATTTCCCTAGCTAGATTGTTAGCAAACAAAGGCAGTGAGAATGCTCTGTGCAACATTGAAGTGTTGGCTGCTAATTTATGACTGTCTGGATGGAAAGAATCACTTGGGATGGTAATGTCTATAATGTCAGAAAACCTAGCTATACAGACTACAGATTTTCAATTGTTGATAAAATTACATATTGTTGAATATTTTCAGCAATTATAGGCCTCATTGGTTTGTTTGCCTCACATGACCCAATTCTCTTTGTTTTCGCTCAATTCTGAATTCGATTCTGAAATAGGTTTACGTTCTACTCCTATTTCACGGATTAATTCAAATACTTTTTGATGAGTCCGCATCATATTGCCAACACCAATCATGATGAAAATTTGATCCCCTTTTTTGAGGAGGGGATACTCAAGAATTAGATTCGAAATTAATAACTTTAGATTAGATTTCAAGTAAACCTATCTATGTTGAAGCTCCACAATACAAAAGTGAACGTACCCATTATAGGTATCATCTGCGACAAAATGCTAGTATATCACAATGTAGCTAGAACATTAAGTAAAACGACAGTTTTTCCGAATAATTTTTCATTGAAATAATATATTTTGCACAAAAATTTTACGTTCGGGAATTATATTTCAAACTTTTGTAGATGAGATGATAGATAATTTAAAATTCCTACTTTTCCAATAGCTTTAGTGTGTGAGTAATACGGGTCGTCAAGAAGCCCATTAAAGGGTATTACATCACTGGAGATTTTGAATTCTCAGCCGGATCTAGATTTTCTTCAAAGTGTTCGTACCGCCATGAGAATTATAATATAACCACTCATTATGATGAAGGATGATGGGGTTTTGAAAATTTCACCCGTATTAAAATATACATTCCAGCATTAGTCACTTAATGTTTGGGTTGAAGTTCAATGACCGAACTGTTGAAAACAAATTTGTTCATTTCAAGAGAGAAAAATGAATTTTGACGGTCTGTTCTTTGCTATTTCATAATATGTCATGTTTTGAAAGGCTGTAGGTAACGAAATGATCAGCTGCACAGATTGAAAACCACTTTGAATTGAATAATTACGAAAATTCATTGGTTTTTTGAGAATTATATATGAGTTATATCAAATATTTCAGGAACTTTGGCAGTTATTCTCCAAGATTTTCCTCGATAAGCCATTGCAATTACAAATAGTTGAAATGTTCAACAATTGATATTTCTAAAAGCAAATCTTTGAAACTTGCATACACTTGTTTGAACCCCGTCTTTGTGAAGAGTTCAATTTATATTTTTCCTTGTTTTTGAAGTTTCCCACATTTTTTGTGTAAAGATTGAACCTTTGCATTTTTCGGTTAACTGTAGGTTATGAATTTCCAGATTTCATCCAAAAGAATTAAATTTCAGTTACATATACCTAAAATGGGGGAGACCGGGACAAGATAAGATATCAAAGACAGAACTCGTTGTACAAAGAAAATTAAATTTTTGATTTGAATTGTTTGACAGGAAGAACAACACTTTTACATTCGTCTATTATAATTGTGAACTCGGCAAATTTCCGTTTTGCCTCATAGCCGGGATAGAATGGAAGGAAACGCTATGAGCAAAACGAGTACAAATTTGAGGCTGTGTAAAACAATAACATATTTATACTTTCATAAATATTCAAATTTTTCCTCATGCGATCCTAATTAACTGTTATAACTTAAAACGAAAAAAAAACTAACGGACAGATGTCAGCCTAAATAGCAGCAACGGAAGTACAAAATATACAAAAAAATGCAAAAAGAAGTCACAACAAAATATATTATCAGTAAAAAAAATATAATTTTATCACAAGGACGGGGCAAAACGGAATAGTATTCTACTATGCCCCGTTCATGAGTTGAAACAATTCTAACCTCGAACATTTTCGGCGTAAAAATCTAGTCCGAATTCAAAGTTTAAGACTACTACAATAAGCTCAGGATTGAAACATTATATTAACTCTGGTACTGGCATGTCAATACATCAGTTTTTAAGCCAGAACCCGCATAAAAACACTTGCAAAATCAATTTTTTCTCTCGACAACACAAAAACGAGTTCCAGCTCGTTCGCTCCATTCGGACGCATTGGCGGAAAGTGAAGTTAGTTGAAATGACGCCGTCTTCAAGCCTACAAGCTTACATCCCGTCGTTCATCTGGCCCCGGTCTCCCCTACTTCGAAAGATAAAAGAACGATACTTTAATATTTCTTATGGGTGCACGATTGTGCAAGCGGCTTGCTTTTATGCGTTCTTCAGGAGAGATGATATCAGAATTTGGGAGATTTCAACTTGGCACTCACATATACATCTAAATCTCGTATATTCAACATCATTCTTTCTCGAGTCACAGATAGGGATGCATATTATAAGCAATTTTGCGGTGAAATGGAGAAACATTTCAGTCTGGTGCATTCTAAGGAATGGAGAAGAGGGTGATATCAATGGAAGGGATGATATCTGAAAAAAATGTAAACTAGTCAATGGTGTCTTGGAAACAAATGAAGAATCATCAGATTATAGCCTAAGTAGCGTTGCTCATATCCTGATGATGCTATTTTTCGTTGTTTTAAAACAACAACAAAAAGTGGAAAAAGTGTTTTCAAAAAATGAGATGAATTTCAATTTTTCTCAAAAAATATTTATTTTTTCAAATTGTCTAAAGGAACAATTCGTTCAGGCCAGTCTCAACTCCCTACGCTGTACGTTAATGGACTGATACTTATCAGAAAACGACTACTCATCTAGCTAATACCACGAAGGGCGTTGTATTATATCCGACAGGTGTCAGTGTGGGATTCTTCACTGAAGTTATTCCACTTTCAAGTGTTTTTGAGCACTTGATTCCATTTTACACACAAAATTTGATGCAAATTCTTCAATCCTTTTTTTTCTGTGGCTGAAAATCGCCGAATACGCAAAACACTTGTATGGTATTTCCAATACCAATTGGAACAGCACAGAGAAGGAATTCCCGCCTCGACATAGGCGTCGGCATATTATTTTTCAGTGGTAGTTTTTCAGTTACTTATTCTCAAAATCATAGCAATCGATCATTCCATGAAAAAGTTATCTCAACTGAATTTTTCCACCATGGGTAATTATGAAAAACTTCGAAATATAAGGTAGTTGATTTCCGAGTCGAAAACTCTAAAATACAATGAAAACGCAAATAATCACACCGAATTCTCGTCAAACATATATTTAGAAAATAATAGAGGCCAACAAAATTGCTATAAAAATCAAAATTCTTTTTCGCTATATTCGGATGAGGTGGAATCATCATCGGGTTGAATAACGATCGGATTTATGGAACTTTGCACATAATATTTGTTCTCTTCTTTTATAATGTGGGCCACACAGTTCTTCCACACATCACTATTACCTACTACATTCACCACTCGCCTTATATTGTCAAACACTACAGCTTTCGAAGTCGGTGACTGATTACATTTCCGCAAGCTTTCTTTCATTGTGGCCCAAAACCATTTCAATTGAACACACAATAGTATGGAGGCAAAGGTAAGAGAATATGACCACGTGTTTCACACATCGAATCAATAATATACTCTTTTTTTAAATTACGTTGTTTTATGGTCGCCAGTAATACCTTGTTCGTTGGAATCTTTTCAGGTATTTCCATGTCATGATTTCGCATGAAATCAACAATATCTGCTTTTTTTGTGTTATTGTTTGGTATTGTAGTCAATAACCGATAATGTTACGAAGCGTTATCCATAACAATAACCGAGTTTGGAGGAATATTTGGGAGAAGCTGCTCACTGAATCAGGTTTCGAATAAAGCCGCAGTCATATCTTCGTGGTAATCAGCAGACGAATCTTTTATATTTTTGGCCGACAGAAGCAAAGCGTTAGGTGCGAAACCACTTTCATTCCCGGCATGCAAAATTATAACACGTTTTCCCTTTGAAGAAAGTTTGTACAAAGCACAATACTTGGTTTCGTCTACCCAGCCATATTTGACAACATCATGGGTGTCAAACCAAGTTTCGTCGAGGTAGATTATATGTCTGCTGGATTCTCGGTAGCTTTTCATTCGCCTCAAATATTCTTGTCGGAGTTGAACAATGCGTGTCGATTCCATTATTACCATCCGATTGTTCAAATTTTCATATTTGGAACCACAAGACAATAAGACACCTCGTAGAGTTTCTAAAGATTCGTAATTGTGATCGGGATAGTCAAGTAATTCATACCAAAACATTTCCAAGGTTGATACTTCATTTTTTTGGTATAAACCATAAATTGTTCGCCGAATCACCTCTATTGTAGCACCATCAACGTTTGCGAATTTTGTATTCCTTTGTTTTCGTTTCATTACATGGTCAATGACATCCCCTATTTTAATGACTCGAAGAACTGTCGAACGAGATAGTTTCGATAACTCGCATATTCTATTCACAATAGCATTGTGTGGAGTGTAACAGTTTTCCATCTTCAAGCATTCAAGAATATTTGAAATTACTCGATGAACTTGAACATGTAAGTCCTTATTTTCAAATTCGGGATCCCTGTCGATTGACACAGATTCCTCACACATCATTTGTTTGAAAGGATTTTCATAAAAAGTGGTTCAAACGATGAGATTGCAACTTTTGGTGTAAAATTTGAAAACTTTTTCTAGAGATCAATTACCCTAACACCAAACTGATATTTTTGCACTCGACGCGCGTTTCGCTAACAAGATTAGCATCTTCAGGAGAAGCAAATTGATACTGAATCTAAAGACAAGGGTTAGCTGTTTATAAACCTAAAGTTTTTTGGTTCGATGTGGACTTTGTTTGTTAAATGATGATTATCCTAATTGATTTTTCGGTAATTAACTTGTGGAACCACTACCTGCAAATTGATTTGTCGACTTTTCAATCTATTGTTGACAAATTAACCTAACCTTACCTAACCCTACGAACACACGGCACTGATAAAGAAATATTGTGAAACGGACAAAAAATTATTATTCAGCCAGTTCAGCTAGCCGAGCCTTTATTTCTTAACTACATTTGATAGCACGTTTATTAACTATCTGGGGACTAGGGGCCAAAGGCAAGAAATGTTTATGACTGTACTCTTATTTTTATAGCCGTTCCAATTGAGAATGGATAGACTATAACTATTATAGTTTATTGATTCGTTCATCTATTTTCTCCATAAAAAAGGTGGGAGCAAATATGCGTATCTTTCGTAACATCATCAATCAATCGAAAACCTTTATCACTTCTGATACATTATTTTATCACAACTCACATTTTCTGCTTTCTGGATATGTTTTGTTATCTAATGATTTATAACGAGTATTACCCTTACAAACTCCATAAGAATATCGTTTTGTTGTTCGTTTTCGAATAATTAGAATCTCATCTATTTCACTTTTTCCAATCCATTTGAATTGAATGGGATCAATTTGATATTTTAGTATTTTTACTTGAATATTTCTAAACGTTTGTTTTTAAAAAAACGGTATGGTACTAATGAATACAAAATTGTGATGAAAACGACTATAGGGAATATTAGATAGTAATTAATGATGGCATTGTTACTAATGTCGCAGTAAAAGTCTTTACAACTATTTTGTATGTTAATGAGAATAATAAAAACGTATCGAAGAAATTAAGCCAGAGAACCAGCATTATGCAGGTATCTGTACACCTCAATAAAACCACCCATGTTTCAATAATAACATGAGAACTATCGCCTGCATCGAATGAACTCACGTCAGTAATTGAAATTTCAGAAACGTAGCATGTTTTCACTGGAAACGCATTCATTGAACCGCACTTTCTCATGAAGGCTGGTAATAAATTTAAATTTGTTTGCCTGATGCATGTATTCTAGGGGTCAAAGCGAAATGGGTCATAGTCGAAGCTAGTTAGATTAGTTCATTAGAACCGAAAACAAAACGTTCATAAATAGTAGGTTTGTAGTCTAGACATGAGACTACAATGATCATTGTTCCATTTAGATGCCAGCCAGGAACCTCACATTGATCTCCTGCTGACTGGATGGTGAATGTGAAGATTCTTTGAATAATTTAGAGAACTGCCAATTAGCAAGTTTGTTACAGTGAAAAATAGGTAATTTAATTCGGTAACACGGCACTTATGGAAACCGACCAATTTGGTTAAAAACGTGTTAGTTTCAATTGGATTTAAATTCATTTTTCACTTTCTTGGAAAGAAACTTCATTTACTCATTCACTTCAATATATAGTTTTTCAGATAATAGTATAGTACAGTACAACGAGTATAGTACAACTAGTGAGAAAATCGACATATTTTTCACTCACAAACCAAGCGAGTGAGAAATATGTAATTTTCTCACACATTGTACACTGTACTTTTCAAGTATTGAAAATTGAAACACATATATAATAATACTTTGTAATTAACTCATTTTTATATTTTATTTGAAACAATAATTAACAGTTATATTTGAACAATTTTGTAAAGTTATTCCTGGCAGGTCGTTTCGTTTCAACATGTATTTGAAATATTAGCTGCGGTCGAAGTTGAAGTTGATGGGGAAACGTACTGAGCTTCCACAGCATTGTTGTGTTCAGGTTCTAATGGCGCTGGAAGCTGAATGGATTC
>NW_019295379.1:0-19928 GCF_000500325.1 Leptinotarsa decemlineata
TAGTTTTCCAATTGTCCGTGACCCTAGGGATAAACGCTAGATATGCGCGTGCAGTGCATTCATCTGATCCTTTTTCGCTTTCTGAACCGTGGTGCCCTTCGGTTTCATGGCATGATACTAAGAAAAGGCTTCTTTGGGTTCAGATCGCCTCGCAGCAGATCACAATGGCATGTAAAAAACTGAAGAAAAGTAGGTGAATTGGTAAAAAGTTTCAATTTTCGAATATTCATTCGGAAACATCCATTACAGTGAACTATATCTCCCTTCCAAATTTCAAATTGCTTTCTCCAGAAGCAATTGAATGCTATGATATTCCGTATCAGAATTAAATTTCATGGCATTTTTTCGTTATGAATGTATTTTCCACAAACGCAAATTTCCTTCACAGAAGCGTCCGCCAGCTGATACGAGAGTATAAAAAGGCGTAGTAGGCTGCGAAAAGAGTTTCATGATATACACATTTTTGGCTAGGCATTCAATAAGTTTTGAGATTTTCAGTTTTTTTTTTTCAGTATTTGTCTGATAAGGATTTGAAGGATTGTTTTTTTGAACAATAGAAATAAGTCTATTGATTTTGATGATGTTCCGGATGTCTTTTCCATAAAAGGAGAAAACTTACTAATATAAAATTTGTCTGGAAAGGATAGTTCATGTATACATGCGTTGCATAGTCATGTGAAGAGTTCTACAAAGAAATCGCCAGTAGATTTTCTCAACTCGCTTCCAAACAGGTGACACGTTTGAACGTGAATGATCCGTGCAATAAGGGTTTCAGTAAATGGTGATACCAGGAGGATGTTGTCTCTTTCAATCGTCAAGCAATATGCTTTCGAACAGTATACAGAAAGTATTTCAAGAACTGAGCATGGTTAGTCTTTCTGTTTATCGTCGTTAATATATATTTTCATAATCAGAGAGCCGCGGGAACAATACGAATCCAAAATTGAAAGGAATTACAATAATCGCTTAATAATTAAGCAGAAAGCTTACGCAAACGTATGCTCGTCTCGCTTCTGGTGATCCCTAATTCATTCTTCCCAACATCGTTTACTGCTCTTGGGTGTATATATTTCAGACGATACCGGTGGAGTTCTATTCGCATTTTATGGCCGCCTTGCATTCCATTAGAATTTTAACAGAAACTGAGATTATCGCAGCGTGCCTTGCATTTCTGATTTAATATATTCTATTCCACGACCACTGAGGCTACTGGATGGGTGTGCAGGTGGAAAAGCTCCCTTTCCGACGAAATCTGTCCATGGGGAACGGATAGGATGGCTGGATATGTCCAAAGTGAGGAACTGATGAGAATTAATTTGTAAGGAAGCGAAGATTAAACGGAAGTGGGTTCGAAAGATTTTCTGTTCAAATATAAAAGCAAATTCTGAGTAGTAGTTATACCGGGTGTTTCAAACGGCAAAATTTCAGATGGGCTACACCCTCTGATTTTGAAAAAATGTTAGGTGTACCTACTTACGTATTTTGAGGTGTAGATGAAGAATTCGTAAACTACAGTACTCCATAGATCCGAAAATTGTCTTCTTTGTACACAATACAAGCTATGGAAAAAAATCATTTCACCTTCAGATCTCATTTCACCTTCNATTTTTTATCACTTTCATTTGTAACTAACGTTACTGCAGTTTCGTCCTATAAGGACATTCTCAAACTTATACAATATACAAATAAAAGTGCTTTTTTTGAGCATTTAAAAAAAATATTTTCCTATAAATACAAGTATTCTACTTAAAAAACATACACCTATTAATTTGCATGCTATTTCCTGAGCTTTTCAATTAATTAAGTACAATGAATCTTAATCTGACGGGCATGAGTATTTCAAAATGGCGAATTTTTTTTGCACATTATAATAATGGTCGCGAGTTCGCGTCAGATTGAAATCGTCAGATTATTGAATGAGAGCTTTTTTTTATTGCACTTAATATTCCCTTAGAAAATCTGACGCGCTCGATTACATTTTCTTTCTTTTCACTTTTAACCCTTACGTACGTACCACCCACATCATGCAAACGAACAGATTAACATACCAACATTATTACAAATACGTAGGACTTTGATGCTATCAATATCTGACGCGCTCGAGTACCTATGTCCATGCAACAGTATTTTTTTACATATTTAAAAATCTATAGCTGCTTCCCCCACCGATGAAAAGGCATATATTATATAACATTTTTTCTTTTCATCATCTAAGCTTTGCAACCAAATATGTCCCAATAACGCTCGAGTAAATCCCCATTTTGCATCGTGGACTTCCCTGCTATATCGTCAAGTTCATACCCAACGACCTCCAAAACTGAATGTTTGGGCAGGAATTTCAGGTGACCACATCATAGGACCTTTTTTATCGGTGATAATTTGACTAGTGATAAATATTTGGATATGTTGAAGAATCGAATAATACCGTGGCAATTGAGGGCAATTGAGGAGGATATACATTTTTTCGAAAACGAAATAGTTTTTCAGTAGGATGCTGCACCTCCTCATTATGCAGCTCCAGTGCGACAATTTTTGGATGATTATTTTCCTGTCGGTGTATTGGCAAAAAAGGTCCTAATAATACCAGGAGGNTGATCGTTAAATCTCATCCGGATGTCCCATGTTTACACAGGACTTGAACAAATAGTCCGAACTATATGCGGTCGTGAAGACAATCAGTACATTTGTCCGAATTTGCTTCTTGCACTTCTGAGGGAACAAAGGGGCAGATTGTGGATACTAGAGGAGGGCAATCGATATACTTCGTGTTGAAAAATTGAGATTCAATGTGTGAAAATTTGTTTCAAAATGATTGGCAATGTTGTTTCAAATGTATTAAAGATGCAAAACTTTTTCGCCGTGCAGATAGACAAGGTAATAAGACAAGAGTCTTATTCTGAAACGTCGTTATTGAGGATGATAGTGAGATTTCAAATCGTTAGTTTTTGAAGTGATAACTTCCTATGGGAGAGTTAGCCAGTCTGTCTGGTTTTACTTTCTCCTCACTCTAACCCACAGTGCTAGCCGTATTTCGGGCCGAGACTTCTCTACTCTTTTCGCATGACTCAGTGTTCAGTGTGCGATCGACATATAACAGTGAGCATATAACCTGAAACTATTACCGCATTTGAAAAAAAAATTTGATAATACAAGCAGAAGATGATCACGCAACGGTGCTACGGCAGAGTATTTATGATTATTATAAAAATCGAATCAGCAACCACGTAATATTTTTATATTATGGGAAACGTGCCTTAAAAATGATAATACTAATTTTCTGTATGTACATTATCAGTATCATTATTCAATTCGACAAAAGTAACAATTGGCTTATGATAGCTATAATATATGTACATACACAAAATAATCGATAAAAGATTTTATTAGTGGATTACCTTTCCTACCTATCCTTCCGTGGTCACTCCTAATGGATAGTCTGCTTGATGCCCTCGACAGAAGAAAGTAGATCTGCAAGCTTATGCAGAGGACCTTGTCATTTTTGCAAGGTCCACGTCGGGAAGAGTAGCTTGCTTTCCAGGATGTTGTTCACAGCAAAACTGTGATAATACCCTTCACCAGGAGGAGAAAATTGGATGATCTAATGCCGCTTTTCCTCAATGGTGGGGTCATTCCATTTGGAACGGAGGTGAAATATCTTGGCGTAGTCCTTGATAAAAAACTCTCGTGGAACGCTCACTTGGAAAAAGTTTTACACAAAGCCAGACTGTCTTTATGGATATGTCGAAGAATTTGTGGTAAAACTTGAGGTTTGGGTTCCAAACAAATCCATTGGATTTATGTGACGATTGTCAAACCAATGATCACTTATTGGGTAATTGCCTGGTGGCCGAAGGCTTTACAGAAAACGGCCCAGGCGAAGCTCTCTGGCTTACAGAGACAGGCTTGTCTAGCCATCAGTGGTGCCATTAGTACCATACAGTCAGCGGCCATATATATCCTTCTAGATCTACCTCCTCTCCACATTTTTTCTGGAAAGAGAGGCTGGATGGACTGTATAAATCCCTGGACCTCACAAGGAATAATATGGGGAATTAAATGTTTCTTTTGGAAATTATTATTTTTACAATTTTTCATTACTAATTATGTAACAATAGCAACAAATATTAAATAACAATAACATCTAGACTAACGAATTGCACTGAATTAAGTGTTGGAAATGGCCTCCTTCGGCTTCAATCGTTGAATTCCGCATTTTTCTGAAAATACCTGGCGTATTTTTTACATTTCGTCTTGAAATTACCTAAAGAATCGTCTGTTGAATTTATGGTACATACTTAATTAACACTCTGTATAGTGAAAAAAAATCTCACTATACCTCAAAACAGAAAAATGAGGAAAAACCAAGAAAATGTTTCCATTGTCCGAAAATTAAACAAATTGAGCTTCGAAGTTTTGCCTCACCCATCATACTTCCCAGACCTCTCGCCAATCGACCACCATCTTTTCAAGCACTTCCATGAGTAGAATCTTCGGTAATCAGAACCAAGCAAAAACAGCCTTGCAAGCACACACTTTTTATGCTGACGAAATCAATCAACTCATGTTACATTGGCATAAATGCACTGATTCAAAAGCCACTTGTTTCGGTAAAATTGAGTGAGTATTTTTTTGAAATATTACAGTTTGAAGTAGAGCCGTAAAAACGGACGGAACTTTTGAAATAAGCTAATGAAACAGAAGTAAAATACAATAACAAACTAGCACAATATCTGTTGATGAAATTTCATGACAAATTGCTATATTCCATAATCTAGATTGAAAGTTGAGAGTGGAAAAGTTTGGAAACTTGAACGGCAACGTATTACATTACTTTGGTAGTGAAGTACATTAAGTTCACGAGAAAATCAAGTTTGAGTAAGTTTGAGATAATTTTGTGTTATAATTATTTTTCTGGGAGTCCATGGATTTATTGCTGCATCAATTTGGAAAGATGATTTTTACAGCTTGAGGTTCAGTGTCCAAAGTAATTTACATGTAATTTGAAAAATTGTATCGAGAATAAAGAATCAACAGATCAACTAGGTAAACAGTCATAGAATCGTCAAAGAAAATTCGAAAAATGATTGCTCTGCCTTTTTAACTGATGAATAAACAACTAACTTCTGATATTGCAAACATCATCATTATAGATAGAAAATAGTTTGAAACTATCGATCAACGATTTTCCAATATTCAGAATTGGAATGTCTTTCACTTCTATTCTTTTCTTCTCATATAGTGGAAAAAATATCATTTCTTAAAGTTGGATTTTGTGTCAAGCCCAAAATTTCATCATCTCAATATTCACTCTCTCAGTACCAGTTTCACTTGAGAATTATTTAGATTTGGTCTCCAAAATGAATACTCGTAAATTAGGGTCTTATAGGAGGAATACTAGGAGTTTTAGATTAATCTGTGTCAGCTTCTACCAGTTTCCGCAGCAGAAAATGGCGTGTCTATATATGTTGTTGTTCACAGACTGTTCACGTTATCTTTGAGCAGATAAATATTTGATATTGAACAGAAAGTTTACAAGAAAATAGCCGAAAGTAACGGGTATCCTCCAAAGATGGTGAATATAAGCTGATTAGGAAACGAGAAAATTTGGGAAGAGTTTTCGTGAANTCTAAAGAATCGTCTGTTGAATTTATGGTACATACTTAATTAACACTCTGTATAGTGAAAAAAATATCTTAGTATACCTCAAAACAGAAAAATGAGGAAAAACTAAGAAAATGTTTCCATTATCCGAAAATTAAACGAATTGAGCTTCGAAGTTTTGCCTCACCCATCATACCCCCCAGACCTCTCGCCAATCGACCACCATCTTTTCAAGCACTTCCATGAGTAGAATCTTCGGTAATCAGAACTAAGCAAAAACAGCCTTCCAAGCATACACTTTTTATGCTGACTTAATCAATCAACTCATGTTACATTGGCATAAATGTACTGATTCAAAAGCCACTTGTTTCGGTTAAATTGAGTGAGTATTTTTTTGAAATATTACAGTTTGAAGTAGAGCCATAAAAACGGACGGAACTTTTGAAATAAGCTAATGAAACAGAAGTAAAATACAATAACAAACTAGCACAATATCTGTTGATGAAATTTCATGACAATCGTCTTTAATCTTATCATTATCAAAGGTGATCATCATCATCCCATGATGACGCTTACTTGGTTAGCGTTGGTAGTCAATACGTTTGTTCTGGTGAGGAAGAAGTGTTTCAAATTAATTTATTTCACGACAGTGTTCGCAAATCTAACTTTCAAGATCTCATTTTTATCAACTATCACTTCTTGAATCTCTAAGAAATTTAAATGTTAGGTTAGGTTCAAAGTGACTGGGTCTATTCCACCTGGTAAATCATCACTTGAGCGCAAACGTTTGCTAATCTGCTCATGGGGGGTTTGTTCCTTCACCAGAGACAGATTCTGCGTACGCCGCTCAAGAATTTGGTGTAAGGCGGTTTCATAAGGTACCCCGCTCTTGAGGAGACGACTCAGTCGTTTGCTAGCTGCACCATCAAACCCTTTTCAAGGTTTAGTTATTGGATCAGGAGTTGAAGAGTTGAGAAGCTCTCGCTCCTGATCTACATTTACAGGTAGGTCAGCATGACATCCATCTCCTCTGTAGACTCGGCATCAGAAAGAATTCTTAAGTTTACTCTGACCATGAAAGTCCCACGAGTAGCTAGGGAAAGAAGTCAATCACGGTAGAGCCCCGCATCACCGTGACAAGGCGATGCTACGACGAAAGGGCGCCCGGTATCTTGAAGGTTCCGTAGAGACAACTGATAGGATCAGTGTCATTCATCCTCTCGGCACGGATACACACACACTTTAGGGTTAAGCCATCATTGGGATGCCGGCCAGTTAGGGAATAATAGAACCACAAGTGATTCTCTCATTTCCGTATCCAGCGGGGCTACGTGGAAGCAGGCATCCGATGGCCGGTTTGCTCAACACTCACATCCTAATTCAATGCACTCGCCAAAAACAGCATGCACAGTGGTGTTCATACATTTCACCATATCTGGTTTTTTGACGCCATTTCTTTCTTTGAAAGAATTGGCGCTATTGAATAAATTTTATATTGTTGGATGTGGTTGATGTCCACAACGGCATTAACGTCAGTTTTGATAGCATATTTGTTAGAAATCTTTTTTCAAGTTGCCGTCAATCATGATTTGGAAAATCACCGATATTCGACTATGGCGTAATTCTACCAACAAATCTCTCCTAACAGAAAGTTGGAAACTATCGAATGCAATATTCACTCTTCTATAAATTATCAACGGCTTCTTCCCTCAAGCATCTTAGAAACTCCGTTACTATCTCACTGTGAAACCGATAGATACTGTCTCATTCATGAATATTGATTTGCAAATATATTATTGGATGTTCAGGTGGTATTATAGGTCTACCATACCGGAGGAAAGTGCAGTAGAGCTAGTCAATATTGATGATGGTGCTTTTAGAATTGACCCGGAAATTGAAATTCTCGGTAATGCGGTAATCCTATCGTAAATAAAATAGTTTTATCCGATTTGTCTGACTTGACGCAATGGAATTTACAGAAGGATCACTATTCGAGACGTCCGTCTTAGTGAACTAGTCGAATAAGAAAGCTGACAAAACTATTTATTGTACTCGTAAAAGATATAGTATCATCTTGGAACATTTCATTTTTTCACTTTTCATTTTATACGGTTTGCCGCGGTTACACATTTTGGTCTTTGAATCAAACTCAGAGTATCTGAATTCAGTGTACCATTCACGTGAAGATTATATTTCTCTTGAAAACTGCACATAGTCGATTTAAAATCTACGATAGAATTGTTGTTATCGATGTATCCACATTGCAACATTTCTTCTTTGGTCACAAGTGGTGTGGTACGGTTCTTCTTTGGTCACAGGTGGTGTGGTACGGTTCTTCTTTGGTCACAAGTGGTGTGGTACGGAAAAAAATGAGTACCCACCACAAGATTTTGAAACAATACTGAATTCCAAAGTTATTGTTCATTTTCATGAATATGATCATTGTGATCTGCTGCGAGGCGATCTGAACCTAAAGAAGCCTATTCTTAGTGTCATTTCTGTTCGAGTTTGAAAACCGTGGATTTTTGGAATTTCTTCCTGACGTTTCGCTGGCGCGAGTGCATAGCTTCTTCAGAGGTTTAACCATCATGGCTTGCTGTCCGATGACTACCTTTTCGGCTTCGGAAAGTGTATTTATGCCTTGTCAGGTAATCAGTTGTATTTGTACCTGTATTTGCACCTGTATTTGAACCTGTACTCGTTCCTGTACTTGAACTCGGAACATTAACAATCTTGCTGCCTGTTGTCCTGTTCGTTATTCTCAAATTCCTTAAAATGGGGTTCCATATTTGATTGAGGTGCACCGCTTCTTTTTTTCGGTTGAAATTCTCCGTGTGTTTGTGGATCTATATTGCCTCCTGTACCAGTCAGTCGGCTATGGTATCCCTGGTTGGGGGCAATTAGTTCTGTATTTTCAAACAAAATTCTGTGGTCTCCTTCACTATGTGCGTGTTCTGCCACAGCTGACTTCTCCGTTTGGCCAAGTCTGCAGTTCTTTTTATCCTCTTTTAGTTTTGTTTCCTTGAATCGTTTGGTGGTTCCGATATATACCTTTTCACAAGTGCACGGTATGCGATAAACCCCTGCTGCTGATAATGGGAACATAGATATAAAGTCTGCGTCTCAACGTTTGTTATTAATTTTTGTTTTTATTTATTTGGGAGCTCTCCTGTAGACTGCTTAGATATATGAAAATATAAATTAGGAATTCAAATCATTGGTTTGTTACAATTTACAAATTGAAATAGGAAAAAAGGTGGATTGTATTCAGATTGTGTCGCAAACAATATAGAATGACAAGTGGAGAAACGGAACGTTCCATTAGAATATTTTAAATACTCTCCAATGATCTGGACCTCATTGGAGTGGAAAAAACTTTAAGCCCTTCTTCAAAATCACCCTCTTCAAGTAAAAACAAGAACCTTCTTCACGGACAAACTGATGTGCCAAAATGCAAAAAATAATTAGGCATGTATCTGTTAAAACACTTTCGCGAGCTGAGGATTACCGAGGTCTCACCTTCCAACGTGCGATCCCTATATGTTGACTACTCGTGCGAAGCCAAATCGAATCGCTTTTGTGATCAGCAAGCCGAACCTTTGTAGCTGCTCAGCGCCAGACATCACCCCAATTATTTAACATGTCACGTCACCATTCATGCATAATACTCTCGTGGAATAAAACGAGGCGACTCGGCTTCGAAAAATAATTCCCGTCACATAATTCAATCCGGCTCCAATCTCGTTCGCGTGGCCGACTTAATTTCGCTTTTTTATGAATTTTGTCAATACATCAGACTTGGAAATGTTAAAAACGAATATTCTGTAATGACGTTATAAAACCTATGAATGTATTTACATACATCTCGGATGTGGATTCGCTGTTCCAGAGAGTGTAGGCGATTTGCAAGCGGGAATGACGGAAGTGCGAGAATCATATATTGGTTTCGTGACGGCTTGACAGTTTGATCATGTATATTTTTGTTTTCTTACGATATCACACACTTACTTTATAGCATTTAAGTTATCATGCTATAAAGTAAGTTATCAAAAATGAATAGTTGAAAATAACAATTGAACAAAAAATAAAAATAAAAAAAAAATAAAAAGTCAAGAGATTCCAAGCCAAGTTACATCACGAAGTTTCGATTGGTAGTATCCACAATCGTCTTCAGGTGATGACTGGAGTAATTCCTCCGAGAGAGTCTGNTTGTACAGTGAAATACGTGTTGTGGTTTTATGAAATATTCAGTGAAAACTTCACAATGAAGTGTTATTTGAATACTTTATAGATTTTCATCAATAATCGGCCAATCATTATAATGAGGAAATGTGTTAAAAACTAATTAATACAGTTTATTGTATGATTTTTACTATAAAGGATTTTACAGAAAATGCGATACGTGTTTCGCTGTATTACAATATATATATATTACAACCATTTTATACTATAACTTATTACCTACTCATATGCCTAATTTTTAATGAATGAATCTACCTATTTTTACCTGAAAATGAACAGATTCAATGATGGCGAATTATTCAATTCAGTTTGATCATCCATAAGATATCGAGAGTTTTTGAATTTGCTTATTTCCATACTCTCCAATAGGTTAAGTTTCAAACCTTTCTTCTGGAAATGGAGGAACTTGTATTCATGGTTGAACTCATGTCCCTTTGTGTTCAAATAAGTGGCATATGTGGAATTTATTATTCCATTCTGGAAACTATATTTGTGTTCCTTTATGCGGGCTTTGTACGTTCTTCTAGTTTGACCTATATAAAACATCGGACATGACCCACATGATGCCTTATACACTCCCGATTTTTCCTAATGTGCATTTCTAATATGCATTGTTGGTGTTGCTGTGCAGAAAATCTGAAATATTTGTAGTGGGTTGGCCTTAGTAGGTTAAAGTTCTATAACTTTTATCCTCTTCTCTTCGAATTGTGTAAATTTCTTTCAAAGCTTGACTGTATAACTTTTTTTTGATGATAAAGAATGTATTAGACTGCTATCGTAATCATTGTTGACGGCTATTTGTTTTATTATGTTCAGTTCTTTATTGAAATTCGCTTCTGACAAGGGCACATTTATCAGTCTGTGCATCATACTGTTGAAAACTGCTACTTTGTGCTGTCAGAATATGACTAAGTGGGTTTCTCATTATGAGATCTTTGCAGGATGCGTAAAAATTTTCATTGAATTGGAAATACTGTACGCTATATGACCGAATTTTGTCTACTCGTCCAAAAAACAGTATTTTTAGGATTTATTGATTATTATGTTACTTAGTTTTTCTTATGTACATTAGTATTCTTTCGAATGGAAATCACGAATGCCAGCCTTGTTTTGAATCATTTTATTTTGATCGCCGGAAAGTCATCTCCATATTCGCTATATGTTTGAACCATTATGACTCCGGTACTTTATTGGTCATTATAGGGGTAATGATCTACGAAACGGAACTTAATCGAATGGGTACTCAAATGAAGGGCGTCGTTTTTCGCAAGATAATAATGATGAAATAGGGCGGAATTAAAGTCCGAACTTCAGACGGCCAGACAATAAAATGAAACGACTCCAATAAAATTAACCTTATATGATCTTTTCAATATTATAGTGACCAACTTCTGAGCTCAGCTTGCCATGTCAGACGAAAACATTTTAATAAATGCCATAAAATGCCATAGGTCAGCTTGGAATATTGCTTTTTTTGTTCAATGAAGAGAAATAGCTGAGATGTCAGAAATGCACTCGAAAGTATTTGTATGTACAGGGTGTTTTCTGATTGCAGTGAAAAAACCTAAGGGGATGTTTGAGAGCTAATTTTATGAAAAAAAAATCATATAAATTTTGTTCGGGAATCCTTCAAGAGGAAGATTAAAAAACTTCCTTCCTTGGGAAATTATGCACAATTTCGTGTCAATATGGTATTCTCTCTACAAAAAAGATCCATCAGATATTTATGCAAGGCTAGCTACAGGGATCGATGTCGCCCATTATTTGTGAAGCAAAACGTTCTGACCTTAGTACGTCTTTTTATTTTGGAAACAGTGTGTCTTATCCACAAAAAATATGAAATTCTATCTAATACCACCTCAACTTATTATAGTACACGTCAGTCTTACTTCATTTCCTTTCCAACACAATAGTTATTTAATCACCTTCCCATCAATTTAAGGCAAATATATAATGAAATATATAATGAAATAATTCATTTTTAGAGGGCCCTATTATAGTGTGGACGAATTCTACCAAGGCTCTATCGAGTAATTGGCATGTAGCTTTGCGTAAACAAGTTATTGAAATCAACACAAAATGGCTATCAATGTTTACTCAATTTACTCAATATTCATGTACTTATATTTGTATCTGTTCAGCTGGGCTTGATATTGTTCTGTCCATATACTCTGCTCCTGTCTCTAAGCATTATTTTATAGTTTATATTTGTTAATTTAATGTCCCATATACATGTTTTACTTTACTAGACTTTGCCAATAAGATGTTCAAAACTTGGATAATAAAACATTTTTTGATTTGATTTGATTGATTTGACTGAATTTTTTGTCGCAAAATGTTTCATTAGAGTTCAAAGGAAGTTGGTTTGTCAAACCAGTCCTTGAGTAATTATGAATTCTTTTCTTTATTTTTGACTTTGGACGATGAATGATCAGAATAGGAAATAAAGGTACCTTCATTCGATATTATTACCTCCAATCTATAGAATTGAATGAATTAATACAAAAAAAGCTCGGGACTAAGACACGTCAAGTCGAAGATCAGAGATAACCGTTGAACAGAAACATGTTTATTCGGTGTCAAGTGTTGCTATATTCCATAATCTAGATTGAAAGTTGAGAGTGGAAAAGTTTGGAAACTTGAACGGCAACGTATTACATTACTTTGGTAGTGAAGTACATAAAGTTCACGAGAAAATCAAGTAGTGCTTGTAAGTTTGAAATAATTTTGTGTTATAATTATTTTTCTGGGAGTTCATGGATTTTTTGCTGCATAAATTTGGAAAGATGATTATTACAGCTTGAATATGAGTGTCCAAAGTAATTTACACGTAATTTGAAAAATTGTTTAGAGAATAAAGAATCAACAGATCAACTAGGTAAACAGTCTAGGTAAACAATAGAGAATAGTTTGAAACTATCGATCAACGATTTTTCAATATTCAGAATTGGAATGTCTTGTCATTTCTACTCTCATATAATGGAAAAATATCATTTCTTAAAGTTGGATTTTGTGTCGAACCCAAAATTTCATCATCTTAATATTCACTCTCTCAGTTCCGAATTCACTTGAGAATTATTGAGATTTGGTCTCCAAAATGAATACTCGTAAATTAGGGTCTTATAGGAGGAATACTAGGAGTTTTAGATTAATCTGTGTCAGCTTCTACCAGTTTCCGCAGCAGAAAATGGCGTGTCTATATATGTTGTTGTTCACAGACTGTTCACGTTATCTTTGAGCAGATAAATATTTGATATTGAACAGAAAGTTTACAAGAAAATAGCCGAAAGTAACGGGTATCCTCCAAAGATGGTGAATATAAGCTGATTAGGAAACGAGAAAATTTGGGAAGAGTTTTTGTGAATTTTCAGAACGACGAAGACTCAAAATTTATAGTTTTTTTCATATATATCAACGGATAAATACAAATTATCGAAAAATGAAATGAAAAACTTACTCCGGAAACTGCTTGTACATGTGAACAAGTGTTAGGCAAACTGAAAAACTAATGACGGAAAAAAATGTCGTATTCACAAATTGAACTCTGAGAATTGCGATAAAAAGTACGTTGGTCAAACTGAGTGGACAATAATAACTCGCTACAAGGAACATATTTGACATATTCCTATATGGCAAGCGGTTTTGAGATGACTTCGAAAGTTTAGATACCAAAGAATGCGTTTCCATTCCAAACATTCCGTTGTTTAGTCTTTTACATGATAGTTACAGGTAGAAACTAAGTGAATACTGGGTATTGTTAGAAACTACAATAAAATATTGAACAACAGAACATACACCATTACGCAGTTCACTTCATTACTCTCTCCTAAACTCGAATCAGGAATGTTTCAATTTTATGATCAATTTCATTCCGTGGGCATATCTGTTGTTTTTTGCCACAAAATCTGACTTTCTTGAGGAACAAAAGTCACCTTCTGTGGTGAAGACTGTGGTGAAAACTTTCTTGAGATAGAAAAGTAAGCATCTACAGGTTGTTAATTAAGTATGTATCATAAATTCAACAGACTATTCTTCAGGTAATTTTAAGACGAAATGTTCATATATGACAGTCACTCGATCCATATCAAGTTTTATCAATGTCACAGTTTCTGATATTAAAAAGGTGTGAACTTTGGGTTATTGCTACAGAATGTTCAGAAAAATGGCAGAAAAAATTTCTTCTTGTTCAGATTGTCTCGCAAAACAGTATAAAATGAAATGTTACACATTAACTTGTGGAAGATTACTCAAGCAAATTGAGCTCATTTCAGTTCCAAAAAAGTGATCAAGTCGGTATATCTAATCAGATACCTACTGCAATACTGGAATATTTTTTAAAATGATTTGAATACCTGTTATTTGATAACGCCGGCAATGAAATTTTGGGTCGTGTAAGAAAGATTCATAAAAACCGATTTGATGACTTTTACTGCGAATGCAATAAAATTGTTGAGAAAAGTTCGGTGTGCTTACATCGACAAGGATAAAGCAAAACCACCTACTACATATTGTTTTTAAATTGAAACAAATATAGTTTTGGGAGAGATGGGTTTTTGGAAAAAATCTTTCATCATCCACAAATTTCCATGATCTGAAAATCCCCGTAAAGTGTTAATTTTGAACCTAATCACTTTATTTTTTCCTCTGAAAGTTTACCACATTGTATTGTATGGATATTGTTCTAATACCAATTTTGATGCTTAAAACAATACTCACATTTAATGTGGCAATTGAAAAGCTATTCAGACGGATATGATATTGATTCTAATTTTTAAAGACGTGCTTTTCAGGAATAATGTGTACTTTCTTCATGAATGGGGGATAGAGAGCTACTACACCACTACCTTGGTCGTTCCACAATGATATGGTGGAGTTTTCCGAATATTCCAGACAATTCAACGACATTCCAGAATATTTGGGGATAGTCTGGAATATTGTGGAATGCTCTGGAGAACAATCGAATATTCTAGACTGTTCTAGAAATTTTCAAAAGGTGAAAATTATATCTCTTATGGATGGATGAGTGAAAGAGGGGTACCACATTCATTACTAAATTCCAGTATATTCCGGGATGTTCTGGAATATTTTAGTGTAATGTTACTTTATCTTTTTTGAATCGTGAGTAAGATAACGTTGGAACGATTAGCTGTTATCTGCGGAGGCAGGGACGCAGACCGGTTCTTGATCTTTTGAAGAAGGTTGATACTAAGTGCTGAAAATGGCTACCGATTGAAGTTCTTGATTGTACGACATCTACAGGAATTGTTACACAGGGATAGAAGACACTTCCAGACTACCAATAAAACAAGGAATACGGTCCACTTGAGAGTTTTAACATGTTACTTTACTTTTAATAATTTGATTGGTCCCTGTACAAATTAATCAGAGTGTCAATTGTTAAATATTGAGTTATATTCTAATGACGGCCTATATAGGGGTATGTTTAACAAATACAGGGTCTTACTCAAAGGTTTAATGCATTGAACCTCACAATCTCGGATGTAAATCCTATTTCCCGAAATCATCAAAGCAACTAACTCAAAACTTTTGGTCCCAACTTTATGTATGATTATATCTTCCTACGAGTTTTTTTTATACTATTTACGCCTTTAGAATTCATGAACCTTCGATAAGTCAACCAATTTTGAGTGTCGATTATTGTTCTTGATTATTTTTTTATTAAATGATTTACTATTTTCCACTACGTTTTGTCTGGCAGAACTAGAATGAAAAACTGTTAGAATCTCATTCACTCTAGGATTAGTTGTTCAAAATATGACTTAATATAATTTTCGGGTGATGATTGTCATCACCGAAGACAATTGTGGATACCAACAGTCGAAATGTCGTGAAGTAACTTAGCTCTGAATCTTTCAATTTTTGTTCAATTGTTCAATTTTCATTTTTTGTTCAATTGTTCAATTTTCAATTTTTTTTGCTTGTACTTTATTTCATTGTAATTTCATTTTTTTGCTCAATATCATTGTTGTTTTGAGCTATTCATTTTAATTTTCAATCGTATCGGTTCTATCGGGGATTTCAAATCATTTCATATCACAGTAGGCAATGGAAGTCCGAACTAATGAAATTCACCATGAAACATTATTAACCATCTTCAAACAAACTGTAAAAATGAATCGTGAGTGAACAAAAGAAAAAATACTACTTTGACTACAGTGGATGAAAAGAAGTGTATATGTTGTAAAAAAGATTTACATCGTTTGAGCTTGTGTTGTACATTCAAATCCTTCTCTGTTCAAGAAAGATGGAATTTTGTGACTTCGAAAAAAATTTGTTCTTCTTGTCTTGTGCCATTTCATAATGTGTATGCCTGTAAGAAGAAGAATATTTGCAATATTAATTACTGCAAAAAATATCATCATCGTCATTGCACCCATCAGATGATAAAAATGATATTACAAATTTGGAATCCACCTCGATTTCCAGTAAAAATGTCAATGATGTTGAAGTCAATTGTCATATTTCTATAAATGTTTTACTTAAAATTCTACCGGTCACCGTCAGTTATAATACGATAAATGTCAAAACCTAGGCACTTTTAGATGATGCTTGGACAATCACATTGATTGAAGAACAATTGGCAAACGAATTGAATCTCCAAGGACCTCAACAATCACTTAGCATTCAATGGACTAACAATCAAGTCAACGAACAAGAAGATTCCAGAGTTGTCAGTTACACAATAAAATCAGAAGAAAGCAGTGCGGAATTTCAAGTAAGACATGCAAGAACAATGAAAGGCTTATCACTACCTACACAAACTGTGGAAACAGGTGAGATTCTCAAAAAATATCCTTATATAAATAAGAAAATTGCTCTAATGATCAATGCCAAACCTAGAATCTTGATTGGTCAAGACAATTGGCCGTTATTGGTCAACAGAAAAATTATTACTGGTCCATGGAATGGTCCAGCAGTAAGTGAGACATTGCTGGGTTGGGTTATACATGGAAATGTTTGTTCCAGACCAGGTACTCACAATTCAAAAAAAAACTGAATTTGCTTTTTATACTCATGGAAAACAGAGGGATGATCACGAACTTGTGAGAGAACAGTGGAATATTGAAATTTCTGGGACAGATAAAATTGAGAAACCCATGTCAAAAGAGGACAAGAGGGCACAAACCATTCTAGATAAGACTATGAGAAGAATTGGAGACAGATGGGAAACTGGACTCTTGTGGAGAAATGAAAATTTAGTTCTCCCAGAAAGCAGAAATAATGCGTTGAATAGGTTAGCAAGTACGGAAAGGAAAATGGACAAAAGCTTCGAGTATGGTAAGACATACTGTGAGAAGATGGATGACTTTCTGAAAAAAGGGTATATTCAGAAACTCACGAAAGAAGAATGTGAAATTCAATCTCCAAAGATTTGGTATCTTACACATTTTAGTATTATTAACCCAAATAAACCGAACAAATTTAGAATTGTGTTTGATGCTTCTTCGAAATCAAATTGCATCAGCTTGAATGATTGCTCAAAGACAGGTCCCGATTTATGGGGTGGACTTGATAGAAATAGAAAACCCGATGAATATGAAATTAGAGTAGTTTTCTTTGGATCATCAAATGACCCATGCCTAGCGCAGGAAGCAAAGAATCGAAATGCTCGAGAATTAACGAGAAATTTCCAGCAGCAACGAAAGAAATCATTGAACATCACTATATGGAAGATTACTTAGGTAATTCAGATTCCATTGAGGAGGGTAAGAAACTCATTGATGATATTATATATGTTCATTCAAAAGGTGGATTTACCATATGTAATTGAATCTCTAATTCAACTGATATTCTCAATCATATCAATCCTAAGTTGAGACTATTTGAAGTGAAAAACTTTCAGTCAAATTCGGAAAATGTAACTGAAAGAATTTTAGGTGTTTTTTGGAATCCCTTTAGTGATACCTTTACATTTCAAACAAAATTTCATAAAATTGACAATGAAATTTTGGAATTGAAACGACGACCAACTAAGCGATAAATATCAAAATTGGTCATGTCAATTTTTGACCCTTTAGGTTTTTTGACTAATTTCACAATTCAGAGCAAAATCCTCCTGCAAGATATTTGGAAAATAAAACTCGGGTGGGACGATGAAATTACAGATATTCTCAATGGAAGATGGCAATTTTGGCTGTCTGATCTCAAGAGAATATTTTCTTTTAAAATCCAAAGATTATATTCCACTTTGGAAAGAAATGAATCAACAATTCAACTGCATTTGTTTTGTAATGCTTCTGAAAGAGCATATGCTACAGTAGCATATTTACGTTACCAAAACAAATATTCGGTTCAAGTAGCTTTTATCAATGCGAAAGCAAGAGTTACCCCCTTGAAACAACACGTTTCGATACCCAGGTTGGAATTACAAGCAGCATTGCTGGGAGCTCGCTTAGGACACTACTTGATTAACAATTTGGACTTGAAAATATCAGAAGTTATTTATTGGACAGACTCTAAAACAGTGTTATACTGGATTAGATCAGAAGCACATAGATATAAAGTCTTTGTGTCTCAACGTTTGGGGGAAATACAAAGCCTCACCAAAGAAAATCAATGGAGATACGTCAGCTTCAATGATAACGTTGCGGATGAAGCTACTGAAAGATATACGGGTGTTTCAAACGGCAAAATTTCAGATGGGCTACACCCTCTGATTTTGAAAAAATGTTAGGTGTACCTACTTACGTATTTTGAGGTGTAGATGAAGAATTCGTAAACTACAGTACTCCATAGATCCGAAAATTGTCTTCTTTGTACACAATACAAGCTATGGAAATAAATCATTTCACCTTCAGATCTCATTTCACCTTCTTCGATACTTTTCAGTTCGATAACCAACATTTTTCTCATGAAAAAATTTATTAATTTATGGAACTGCTTTTTAGTGATAAGTCTCTCAATTCTATGGGATCCTTTATTGCGCGATTCCTATCTTTAAATTTAAATAAAACAGAGTATGTGAGATATCATGGAAATATGATATCGGAATATGACGTCGTTCAAATGTTTGCCACGGCTTCTCTGGGTGGAGCACAGGCTCAATTTGACTGCGACTTGAGAAAATTCCACAAGAAAAGTCTAACGGGGTCAAATCGTATGATATCGGTGGCCAGTTCACCTCCACGTGAGAAGACCATGCTCTCGAATCGCTTATGCAGAATATCCAATGTGGCTTGTGGTACGTAGCGCCGTCCTGTTGAAACCACACGATCTTCCAATTCAGGCCAAAAGAAGTTGGTAATCATCGATCTATAGTGCTCGCCGTTGACAGTGATTGCCTGGCCAACATCGTTCTCATAGAAATATGACACCGCCAGCCCAAAATCCACACCAAACTGACTTTTTCAGGATGCATCGGATGCTCTCGGATCCTCCTGGATTGGTATCGGACAATTTTGTTTGTTAACGTATCTATTCATCCAGAAATGGATCTCATCGCTGAAGATGATTTTTCGATGAATATTAGGGTAAGTTGCAAACTGCTCCCGAGTCCATTCTGCGAGCACACGTCATTGTGAATCGGCTAAATTGTCGACATTGGAGTGATACGAATCCTCATTTATATCACCCCCAAATCGGGGATTTCGGGATACTAAAGCGCGGCAGATTAATATACGGGGTATACCTTGTACCCGGGTAAGTACCTCCATCAAATATGAGCCCCATATATGAGGCCGCCTGTGAGGGATAAAGGATCAGATTACCTAGTGATAAAAATTGATCATCAGAAATTCTCGAGCGCGTCAGATTAAGGTAGGGTGAGTTAATTACCTGCTAAAAAGTGTATATTCCAGTAATCTGACAATTTGAGGGTGACGCATAGAAAGGGGAGGGCAGCAAAGTTGTAAAAAAATAACGTCATTTCGACATTCTCGAGCGTAGCTAATTTTTATTTTATTTTGAAGGAAATAATTCAAGGATAACGAAAAACATATAATCTGACGATTTCCGCAAGCCGAAATAACAAAAATTCGTCGATAAAGTTTAATGCGTGCAGCTGTGTGATACTTTATTCCCCTCTCCGAGTTTCTATTCCTCTATTCTCTATTCACTTTTTCTCT
>NW_019295380.1:0-17998 GCF_000500325.1 Leptinotarsa decemlineata
TACATGTAGGTACTTAGTTTTAGACCAAATTACTTCCCAAAAATGGCCTTTTATTATTATCTATGTCTGTAATTTTTAATTTACTTTAATTATTAAGTTTAATAATCCTAAGATTTGCCTACGCCCATAAACGACAACGAAATTCAGGCAAATTTTATGACACTTCATGATTTATTACTCTACACTCTTTTGAAATAGACTATAGTAGTGAGTGCCGTAAAGTGTTGCTAAAGAAACAATAGTTTACACAACTGCAGAGAGGGGTGAGTTTATTGAACTGTACTATGGAAATAGACGTTGTGCTGCGAGAGGCGCTGAACTGTTCAATCAACAACATGGGAAGAATGTGTCGCGACAGTATGTTTTAGATTTAATCGCAGAATTTCGCGCAAGTGGATTTGTAGCAAATAAAAAACGGCAAATTGAACCACCAGAAACCAATGAGGCGACACAAGTGGCTAATCTGGGCCATGTTGAGCTTTGAGCACAAGAAAGTCAGCATTTGTTACCGGAGTGTCACGAACTAGCATTCGGCGTATTTGAAAAACCCACAAAATGCATCCTTACAAGATTAAATTAACGCAAGAACTGAATGAAGATGATTTCTATCCACGCTTGCAATTTTGCGAGTTGGTTAGTGAACGAGCGGTGGAAAATCAACAATTTGTTTTCAACATTTGATTCAGTGAAGAATGTTCTTATTTTCTAAATAAGAAAATTCTTCACTGTTAGTTAATCGCCTTAATTGTTGTTATTGGGCTGATTCAAATCCTCACATTTTTCATGCAGTGCATACTCAACGTCCGCAAAAATCAAATGTATGGGCTGGAATTTTTGGTGACCGTATTGTTAGCGCATTGTTTTTAGAAGGCAATTTAACCGGGCAAATGTATCTGGAGCTTCTGGAAGAACTATTAATCCCCTTCTCACTGATATTATTGAAAATGACCACAATTATCGGGAGGATCTGTTAATATTTCAACAACATGTGGCTCCTCCGCACTATGCTCTGCCTGTTCGGCCGTATTTAGATCAGACTGTTCCGGATTACTGGATTGGGAGGCGGGGCACTATCGAATGGCCACCACGATCACCAGACCTTTCGCCGTTAGATTTCTTTCTGTGGGGTCATTTGAGAAGTAGAATTTACTGTACTCCTCCTGCATCACTGGAAGATTCACGGCAACGAATCACAAATGAATGTCGCCAAATCACTCTAGAAATGCTCCGCAATGTTCGAGAACGTTTCCAGCAGAATCTCTATTATTGCTTGGAAGCTGGAGGTGCCTATTTTGAGCATATGCTAACATGAGAATAAAGTAAGTAACTTCAACTCTAAATTTAATATGGTTCGCCAAATGAAAAGAAAAATGTACACCGTTGTTTAGAGAATTCCAAGATCTTTCAAACGATGTGCGACTCGCCCCCAATTCCAAGGGTTGTTCGCCCCTCTGCTCCGGGGTTGAAGTGACGACGCTGTAAATGGGGAAAAAACTATCCCCTTCCCATTAAAAATCGACTTGTTTGAGAGTTTTTTCGGATTTGCAAGATTAGTACCCAAAACACAGTATTTCTGTATACAGTAGTTTCACTCAGCGTCGGTCCCTTTGATGTCGGTGTCCAGGAGTTTCATTTTTTATAATGATGACGTATTTGACACTAATGACATTTCTCCCTACTACAATCTCAACCAAAGCGTGTATACACTGCTCAACATAACAACTATTAGAAGTAGAATTTACTGTACTCTTCCTGCATCACGGCAGGATGCAAGATTCACGGCAACGAATCACAAATGAATGTCGCAAAATCACTCCGAAAATGATCCACAATGTTCGAGAACGTTTCCAGCAGAATCTCTATTATTGCATGGAAGCTGGAGGTGCCTATTTTGAGCATATGCTAACATGAGAATAAAGTAAGTAACTTCAACTCTAAATTTAATATGGTTCGCCAAATGAAAAAAAAATGTACACCGTTGTTTAGAGAAATCCAAGATCTTTCAAACGATGTGCGACTCGCCCCCAATTCCAAGGGTTGTTCACCCCTCTGCTCCGGGGTTGAACTGTCGACGCTGTAAATGGGGAAAAACTATCCCCTTCCCATTAAAAATCGACCTGTTTGAGAGTTTTTTCGGATTTGCAAGATTAGTACCCAAAACCACCCTGTATAGCGTTATTGGAACGTTTGAAGGCCGAAATTGCAGAGAAACTTTTCAGCCCATGTGTTACTTCTCCATCTTTGAACAAAAAAATGTGAGAATCTTCGGAAGAAAGCAATTAATTTCAAAATGAAATCTTCGAACGTGTGGATCGTGCAAAGAGCTAACTTTAGGACTCAAACAATGTAGATAGTTAAGGTTTTATGATGTTGGAATTTCTAGAAAATGAAGAAAAATGCGGCATGCGGGTCATATCTCCACCGAACCCAACTTTGGGTAAATAATCAGATTTCACAGTCTCCAATAAGAGGTCTTTCTGCCCGTGAAGCGGCTTACCACTTACGATAAGAGTCAAAAGTAATCAAAGGCTATTTTTACGACCCCCAAAAATGCATTAAAATTCAGCTAATGGGGCTCAAGAATCGCGATATCTTGGCGCCCCGACGTACGACTTGTTAATGTTATGTAAACTGTCAAGTGAGTCTGAAAACACTGTCTAGTCAGTCAAAAGGGTCCTGATGACGATGCTAATTCTGTGGGTACACACCAAGACTTTCTTTTTTGTACAAACAATTTCTGAAACTTTGTTTTTGTAAGCGGAATGGCGAAAATTGATTGCGAAGAGATATATACTTGTATAACCAATTACGTAGATAAATACCGGGTGTCCAAAAAGTCTTAGTACGGGTTATCATCTGTGAAGTCAGTGTACGTACAAAATCAAAATTTATTCATCAATTTCTAATTTGTTCCCTTCAAAGCAGATATAATACATTTGCACCAGCGTTTCTCCAATCTTGGAAGCAGTTTTGATATTTCCTTGAGCTCTAATAACAATTCACTTTTCATCTCTTCAGTCGTCGCAGAACGCCGTCATTCCATGGATTTCTTCAAACTTGGGCACAGAAAAAAGTCGCAGGGTGGCAAATCAATCAATCAGTCAATTTTCATTTCCATTTTGAGTGTACTCACGTATTTTGATGCGTAGATTACGAATCCGAATTTATACGTACCTAGATATTCTACTTTAAAAACGCCTCTGAAATATGTCATCTTTGTTTGTCTCATACAGGTAACAGATTCGTTGTCCTTTATTAGCTATAACCGATGTTGTCAAATGGTGAAATAGAAACGAATCCCTTTAAATGTTGAATGCATTATTTCATTCCTCTTTTTTGAGAATTTAAATATTTTTTTAAAGAAAAAGGTTGAAATGATTAGTTCAAAATGAGTTGTTTTAGAGCTCTTTTATGAAAACTACTTGATTTTTGTCAAGAGGAATATTTCCCATTGCAATGAAGAGTACAAATTGAATAATGACACTTTACTGTATAGATGCAACAAAAAACGAAAAATCAAAATATGGAAAAAAAAAGCTCAGTACATTTGTTGTAATTTTAAAAAAAGTGCTAGAATTGTAACCTTTTTTGAATGTAAATTGGAATTGGCATCAGTGTCTTTGGAAGGAGGAATAAGGTGTAAAGGTGACCTAGTGAATAAATGCTTGTGTTTTTAAGTAGTTTATCTGGCTGAGAAATTGCCCTTTTCTGAACTTTGAAGGGCCTTAACTTTGTAAATAAGGGAGAGCGCCGCTTTTTTCTTTCAGATTCGTAATCTACGCATCAAAATACGTAAGTACATTAAAAATTTTTTTCAAAATCGCCGGGTGCCCTCAAAACGAATATTTACCAATCACATATACCATAAAAACATTTTTCTATTGAAAAGTTCTTCAACTCACGTTTAAATGAAGACAATTAATTTATATACTTCAATTCTTTCGAAAGATTGTTGAATATTTTTAGGCCAAAATGATCAGGAGCTCATGAATTTATTTTTCTTTTTGCTAAATTTACATGAAAATGTTGCATTTTTCTTGTTCCATAACCATGAACGTCCGAATTGCGAATAAACGTGTTGTTATTAACACGCTTTTATTAGTTTCACCTGCATGTATATTTGTTTGTTTGTTACTCCAGAATTATTGACATTATTGGTTGATCTATTCGTATGGTATGTATGTATGTTTGTAACTCTCAAGCTCGGGATCTGTATTTGACAGAATTATCGACATTATTGCTTGATCTATCCGCGGGCAGATGGCGCTGTACGTAAACTCCTTGATATAATTCGAACTCACTTTGAACTCACTCATTTTTTTATAAGTTCGAAACAATAACGAACGAAGATTAGGAATATGATTGTTGGCAATAGAGATTTCCAAGAGAGATGTTCATCCAGAGATACTCCCAAAAACCTAACCTCTGCATGTGTATTCTGCATAATAATTTCACCAATTTCGACTTCCAAATCATCAATATTTCTTTGGCGACAGTGAAATCTTATCATCTGAGTTTTTTGAATGCTGAAAAATAGGTTCCTACTATTGAAAAAAGATAAAACTGCATGAATTGTTCTAATACATTTCGTTCGTAGGTATTCATTATCTGTAGAGGACAGAAACAATGAAAAGTATTATCAGCAGTACCGATTATCGCATCGAGCTGATTCACATACAAAATGAATAGAATTTGACCCAAGATCGATCCCTGTGGAACGACCATTTCGATTTCCCTACTATCCGCGCGTATGGATTTAATTTGGCTATTATGTTGAAACTGGAGCGTTTATATTTGTTTTCTCTTTGTTGAAAAGGATGAAATCCAGTTTATTGGTATACCTCTTATGCCATAACTCTCCAATATCTTCATCAATTTCTGATGGTTCACATAATCGAAGGTCCTACTCAAGTCGCAGAATATTGCAACAGAGCATTCATCCGCATTGATAAACTGTGCAATTCATTTATGGAACGAATACATTGCCCTGGATGTAGACATGTTACGTCTAAAACCGTGTTATTACTAATGACTTCGTATTTTCCCAAAAATGATGAGAGTCTATATAAGAATGCATATTCAAAAACTTTTGCGAGACTATATGACACAGTTACTGGGCGATAATTCTCTAACAGAGTAGGCTCTTTTTTCTTGAAGAGAGGTACAACTTTTCCTGTTTTGATGCTTTGTGGAAACGCTCCATTTTTGAAAGACATGTTAACTAAAGTTGTCACTTTCAGTACTCTCAACAACACAAATCCCTGAACTTCATCCAACCCAGCACATACGATTTTTTCAACTTCCCACCCCATTTTCACCTCCTCAGACGGCCTGGAAAACTAAAACGTGAAGTTTTTCTCGTCAAATCGGGTGTCAAGAATAACATAACTCAATCTTTCAAGTGTACAAACTCAATTTTTGTATATATGATTTTTTCAAGTTTTCACCCTATTTTCACACCCAGAGACGGCCTGGAAAACTATGACCTGAAGTTTTTTCTGTCAAATAGATCATCAGGAATAACATACCTCAATTTTGTAGGTGTGCAATGTCGATTTTTTTCATGTTAAGAAATTTTTTGATATTTTCATCCCATGTTCACCCCCTCAGACGGTCTGGAAAACTTGTAGGTGTACAGATTCAATTTTCGAAGATGCGATATTTTCAACTTTCCAACCCATTTTCACCACTTCAGACAGCCTGGAAAACTATGACGTTAAGTTTTTTCTGTCGAATAGATCATCAGGGATAACATATCTCAATTTGGTAGGTGTACAAAGTCAATTTTTCATGTTACGATTTTTTCAAATATTTCCACCCTATTTTCACCCTTTCAGACAGTTTAATAAACTAGGACGGTTCTTTTTTTCATTGAATCAGTCAATAAGCGTATCATATTGAAAAATGGTAGGTGTGCAGAGTCGGTAAATGAAAAAATAATAATTCGATATTGTTTTCTCGGTGTACGTTGTGGATGTGGATAACTTCACACTCTTCTCAGTTGCATATACTAAACAGCATTGTTCTAATTGCCAATAATATCAAATATCTACTAATCGGAAAGAGGTAAATCAAAATTATTACTAGCAATTACGTTCTATGTTCTAACATAATAAATAAAATAGAATATGAAAGATTTTCTCACAATACCACGTCCAAAAACATTGAAATTATTGTAATTTGTAGGAAATCGAACTGAAAACTTCTAAACCAGGTTTTAATCATCGACATCAAAACGATACATTTGATATATTAACAACAACACAACACACTCGGTCAACACTATTTCCAAGGAATCATTAATACAAGAACTATCATATGAAGTGAACATGGATTTCTGCAACAGAAATCACTAGAAAAATGTCAAAATCCAGAAAAAAGTGAAAAAAATAGAGGTTTCGTATGTCAGAGTTTTTGTAGCTTTTTTTTCAAACGTCAAAAATATACCTTCGTCGCTAAAATAGTTGCCACTGAATATTAAATCAATGAAAATCTCTATATTTGCAATAACAATTGAACAAATTATTCATCAACACTAAATAAATTATTCAAAGAGCCTATAATAACAGCCATTATACGCAAGTAGAATACTATACTTTATCCACAACTAATAAAAAAGGTTGTTAAAGTTTTTTTGGTGGACAATTCGAACATATATTGCGCCAATAATTTTTTTGGGTACCTATATAAATTACTTCATTTCAATTTCCATTACAATTATAGTGTTCGTTTCGGATGTTATTATTGCTATCATTTCTTTTTCTGCTTATTCGAAGTTCATTGTAGAGAACGCTCAGAGCAATGGAAAAAATATGAATAGGTACCTGAAAATGTAAAAAAACTCTCGAAAAACTCTACGATACATAGGGGGCATTAAAGTTGCTATTATGTTTTTATTCAACTCAGTCAACCAATTTCCAGGGCCGTAATTCAAAAGGGAATAATTCACACAATTATAATCGATATATTTTCAATATGTCTGCGAATAAAGAAGATATAGGCAAAAAAATAATTTGGGATTTTTTGGTTTTTCCTGTATATCACCAGAACCCAAAGAGCTATATTCGATTTCTTTACATCATTAAATAGGTCTCTGAAATACACAACTTGGCCACAATTTAACCGACACTCTATCTCTTATTGCACAGAAACGAGTGTGAATAGCCCTGTATAATATCAAACAAAGGAAGTCCGAACTAATGAAATTCATATTAGTCATTGTTATGTGGTATAATACTTTTATTTGAAAGACCTCAGCCTTTCAGATAAAAGCTAAACTGGACTCTACTCTGCGCGAGTCTGCTCCTTCGTTTACAACAGTAAAATATTGGGTAGCAGAGTTTAAACGAGGCCGTACGAGCTGCTATGTCGAGCATCGCGGTGGTCGACCAAATGAGGTGACGACTCCAGAAACGTCGAAGAAAATCCACAAAGCGGTACTGAATGGTCGTCGACTGTAAGTGCTCGACCTAGCAGACTTTTTAGGCATTTTAAAAAGCTGTGCTCAATATTGGTGCCGCGTTTGCTCACATTCAAAAATTCCTCTGCAGAGTCGAATGACGTTCATGTGGCTGATGAAGAGGAATATTCGGATTTAGAAACCGGCTTATAATTTTTCTATTTTACAAAAATGGCCCTTTCCAGGGCCGCCAATTTTTTTCTAAAGAATTCGTATGGCAATGGGAATGATGAAGAAAATTGTTTATCGAACTTGCCCAAACGATGACGCAAGCTAATCGAGCAAATGTCTTCACTTCTTGTTTGGGCAGTCTACAAAAATATGTTTTTACATGAAGTTGAGAAAAATAGCAAACTAGTAATGGGAATGCGCTCGTTCGGCCCCCATTTCACAAATTCTAGGAGCGAAGATATTTCTAGAAATTATTCGTAAAAAAAATGTTCATATTTACTCGGAATGAAGAGATTTTGGAAAAATTGGCAACGTCGCATGGTAATATTTTCATGTTCTCCTATTTCCACGTTTGACATTTAACGCTTTCGTAAATGTCAAATTGATGAATTTTAAATCATTGGAATAAGCGATAATTTTAATTATTCTTTGTATATTTGTGAGCAAATAACTTTTTGTATGGTTCTAAATTACTATTTCATGTGTTCTGGCATATGTTACAGGTCTAAAAGCAGTGAAATAGTGCAGATAAATTGCTTGTATTTGTGTATTTCCAACGACCANTAAATTAAGTTTTTTATAAGAAAAATGTTGACTGTTGAATTGAAAAGTGTCACTTAAGGAGGAATACGGTGTAAAGGTGACCTAGTGAATAAATGCTTGTGTTTTTAAATAGTTTGACTTGTGAAAAAGAAGATTGAAAAGTTGCCCTTTTCAGAACTTTGAAGGGCCGTAACTTTGTAAATAAGGGAGAGCGCCGCTTTTTTCTTTTAAATCGCCGGGTGCCCTCAAAACGAATATTTACCAAAGTATGTCTATATCTATAGAGCTGCAAGAAGATTATGTTGAAAAATTGATAGGTTTTTTTCCAAAAAATCGAGGACGGTCGTTTTTGCCTGGGCTTAATTGGCGAAGGTTCTTAAGAAAGTTATTGAAGTGCTTGAAAAGATGGTAGTCGACTGTAGAATCAATTTACCTGGTCTCAAATCCACAATATGCACACTTGCAGGTTAGGCATCATGAGTAACTTAAAGTGGATGTTTGATGAAGAATTATTCTTTCTTAGTTTCTTATATTTGATGAAATTTATTGTGTTTGTAGTGGCCCGTACTCTTGGATGATGATAGTTGTTTTAAAAAAAACTAAGCCAATAATTCCTTCAAAGAAAAGTTATTGAATAAATACACTTATTGTTTCAAATGTAACATAGCAATCACTTACAGACCTATCGTAGAAAACTAATATATTAATAAAACTGGAACATTTATTTGTTGATTTTATCTCATAAACACTTTTTCTACATTCCATAATTAATACACAGATGAAAAGGCATGTGTTCAGTTATAAAGACCCATTGTGGAGTGTTTGAAGAAGATATCAATACTTGAAGAAACAGATAATGAAAAATGTCAGGTTATTATAAAAACACTTACCTATTGGAGACGCTTTTGAGTGATAGGCGACAGTTTTTTATAGATCATCCAATCACAGTTTTTTCTAGAACTAGCTTCACATAATATAACGATACATTATTTGGCTGTATTCACAAAAATAAATACACTGACCTTCCTATCAGTCTGGTTGAAATCGGCCATGCAAACAGCTGACTCGACTTCAAAAACGAAGTGGCTAGGCTGCCGAGTGCCGGCAATGCATTCAAATTAATTATACAAAAGACCAGTTATATGTCATTTGAATCTGTCAACAGACAGATTTGGAATCCGATTTTTGTGACGAATGTATGGTGAATACATCAAACGTTGGTAATCTGTAATGTTTTATTCAGTTTGATTATTATTCATAAGGTGCTTATTCGGTTAATAATTCAGGGTTGAACTCTCAACTTGAATCGAAGCTAACAGATAGAAGACTTCTGTATAACATTCAATATTCTTTTTCTGAATCAAACATTTGAGAAAGATTCATCTCAATAACCATAAAATCATTTGTCTATTATTTCAGCGATCTCTTGGAAAAGATCGCCTATTTTACTTTTCTGATGACAACAAACTTGTTATTTTTTCCATTTGAATGTTCGAGGATAAGCTGCTAGTAAAAATCTTCAGCAATAAAAAACATTGTATCTCAATGAAGATCTGAAAGAAATTGCGGCTTGAGTTGGACCTTAAGTTTTCTCTGAGAAGGTAAATATATGGCAGACCTGGTCATTATATCGTGAGGACACACAATTCCGCTGAGTTCATCGATTACTTTGTTGGGTGTCTACTGATACAAATGGAATAACACCAGACAATACTGGTTTTGGCGTAGGTACGTTTCCCCAATCAAGTTGCGTCGAGAACAGTATTGCAGCTCTGGTATTCAAAATAATGTCTAATTCATTTTGGAAATTCCCAGCAAATTACCTGTGACCACCGTTTTGAGGTTCAATTCTTCAATTCAATACCTACAGCTCAAAGTCACTTTTTGAGAACACATCCATTTGGAGAATAGCTTTCCTGTGGAATACAGATATTCAAATCCAATGTAATAGGCTTCTTTCGCATAGATTTCTCTTTGGGAATGTTTTAATGATTTTTCTGCGGTGCTTCTACATTTTTAATAAAAGAAAATAATGAAATATATTGTATAGTTTATGTTTTTTCCATTTTTTTATTTCCCAATTATAATTTGTCGTGGAATATCCTCTATATATGTTTTTCAATTTTCTAACTTTGAAAATTTTATTCACAACTGACAATCTGTCAATTCTTAGGCAGGCGTACAAGGGCAACAAATTTTTTGAAAATAAAATTCACCGAGTGAGTGCACAATTTAACAGCACTCCGAGAATTTATTCATCATAATTTTCCGAATTTGTGCTCAGGAAAATTGGCGTTTTTCAAATCTACGCCAGAGCAGATACATACTTATGAAAGTATTCATGTAGTTAACATAAGATTATATTAAATACCCGGTACCGATGTACTAGCCACTGACTGCGAGAATTGAGTTTACTTCATGTAAAAATAGATGGCGACATATTTTACATCAAATCACCGAAAACTATAATCCTCTAATTACCTCACTTATTACGGTAGTTTTATTCAGTTTTTCATTAATATGCAAAGTGTAAATCTATGAGATTATACATAAATCTCAAATTTCACAGAGATTTCCTACTTTTCATTTGTTTGTGATTATTATTCGAAAGTACCATTGTCCATTTTTAGATTTACTAGTCACTATGGAGAACTAACTTCCACCTTTTTGTAAAAGAATATTGCTATAGATATATGTAACAACGCATAATTGAATGTTCGTGTCTATGCTTTCTTATGGCAGTATTCAATAGTTTTCCTTGAGTTTGACTTTCGAATTATCAAACCTAGATGTCGCCCATTGTGTGATCAACTCTTGTTACGTGATTGACGGAAAACTAAACCCTTGCCCTTGCTAAAAGAGGTGAATGACGGTTCGAAAGACGTATTGCAAAATAGAGGTGTCTCTGACGTTGTACTAAAATGAATAACAAATCACTATACAATAAAAAACTAACCGATTTGTTATCTAATTATATGCTTTGACTACAACACCTTTTGACAAAATCAGCCTAGTACCCCTAATCATATCTAGGAAACAGAGCTTTCATGGATGTAACGGTTTTGGTTTCTACTGAAAACTACAGAGATTGACATAAAGCGATTTCGATAAAGTGAAAAATATCAAAAAATCCGTTTTCTTTATCAGAATGATAAAAATTATTTTATTACTGAACATATGAACCGTTATTTCTGAACACAGATGATTGTGATGTGATGGAGATAACCAAGGATTTTCACTGTGATTATCTAATGGAATAAAATACATGAGAGGAATATCTTAACTACTTGTGTCATGAGAAAAGGTTTCACGAATTCTAATTTCTGTGGTAAGTCTCAAACAGAAATTCTGTACTTAGTAGTTTCATTCTTATTTTTCTGACTTGGCTCAGCATGTACAGTATCCGCGTAGTTTCTGTGAGGTAGAACAAGAGCATCACACAATAATTCCTTCAGTTTTATTAATAATTTCTTCAGTTTTATTTAATTTTCCATTTACAAGAAGTCTAATATTGTCAGGTTGCAATATCGTCCCTTCAAAATTAGTAAAACATGCGACGAAAACCTAGAGATTTACCGATTGTGAGGCCAAGATTTTTGATGCGTTCAGTTAGATTAAGATTGATATTACCATTGCTATTCTATTAAATCAAATTTTAACAGTATTAAAAGGAGAGATTGTTGAACATTATTTTTTTGAAGTATCACAACAAATTTGTTGGTTAGTTTTTAAACACACTCAAGAAATTGAATGTAGATTCGAATGAATGAATGATAAGCATGCTGATAGCATTTGGAAAGTTGTGAAATGCAAGCCACGAATAGTGAAGGCCCAAGATTCGACCCTTGGAGTACACCAGCACAAGTTTCAAGGATTTTTTTAAATTGATTTGTCATAATAACTAATAACTAGTTTTTCTCATTCAAATATTTTTATTGCGGGATGTGCAAAAGGTCAGTAAGGCAACAAAAAATCGCTAGAAAACTCAATCGAAAGCTTTGAAATAATCTATCAGAACAGGAATATACATGGAATATACAATATATAAGGAACATGTTTCTTAGATTAGAGAACTCGTTTTTTAAGGGTAAAATACAAGCACTACAGGAAAATCCTTAAGTAACGATTCATATTGGATTTGAAGCTAGAGATTAAATGCATTTTGAAAAAACGTTTCCAGTAAGTTTATTCCACACAAACTCAGTTCTCCAGATTAAAGAGTTCTTAAACAGTGAGTCGCCACTTCCCGTGAAAGTATCTATAGAAGAGATACAAATCCCCAACCTTTCTTCGACTTTCCAGGCTATCAATCCAATCAGATGGATGGCTGTTTTCTGGATGGAATCCAGATTGTTGGGGGGCAGAGCCCCCAACAGTACTCCAAAGAAGGTCTTTATAAAGCATCAAAATTTGCTGAGGTGTGTAAAATTTTCTGGTTTGGAACAGTGTTCCAAACTTCTGAGAAGCAGCCTTTGCAATTCCAGCGACATGATTGTGCCAAGACATATTGGTGTCCTTTTTAACCCCCAACAAACGTATCGAAGCAAAAAGCGGAATTGTTTGACCTGACATTATTATATCTTCTTGGAGGAAACCGATGCCTGGGTTTTAGTGGCATTGAATTGAAGTTACTTTCATCCCCAAATTACTTCTAGATCATCATTAAGATATGCAACGTCCTGCTGCCGGTGAAGATGTGCCTCCGTAGTCGATGTCCTGGAATCCAAATGGAATGACGAGACAAGTGTGGTGTCTGTCGTCAGCGAAGCAATATATTGGATTCTTGTTTTTTTTTAATAAGTCGTTGATATTGATTGATTGATTGATAGATAGCACTTGATTGATGAAAATATATGCAAAACAGTATAATTAGTTGAAAAAAAAAAGATTGCTTCAACTAAAAGAGAAATAAGTAGAAATATATCACAAGAAGCGAAAAGAAAAAGTGATCACAGTCATAAAGTTCTAGTGAGAATACATTTTAAAATAAAACTTTGGGAACTGTGATCAATATCGCACATATCACATATTGAATTAAAGTTGTTACAAAGTATCGACACTGGTGCTTTCAAACTGTTATTTGTTCTGACAAGATCACAGTAAAATGTCGTTTGGTATCTGGAATTGAGGCGTGGGGTGCGGAAGTATGATATACAATAAAAAGAGGGTTGGAGACAATATGGATCCATAGCATCGAAGTTTGGCCAGCAAACCCACATGCCACAATCGGTCGAAGGCCTTAGAAATATCAAGCGCAACAGCTTTTAACTCTCCATGTTTCTCGATTGCATTATTCCAAATATGGGTGACATACGATAGAAGGTCAACTGTTGATCTTTGTTTCCGAAAGCCATATTGATGATTGCTCAAGATGTTGAAGCCTTCCAAATATTTGAAGATATGCTGGTTTACGACTTTCTCCGTGATTATTGATATCACTGATAGCAAACCGACTGGTCTATAGTTGTTTGGAAGATTTTTCTTGCTCTTTTTGGGAGCGCAAGCAAGAAGGAAAAACTTATCGATCTGGAATTGTTGAATGACGTCAACAGTGATCCAGATTTGCTTGAAAGGGTCATAATTGGTGACAAATCATGGGTTATGACATCGAAACCAAAGCCCAATCGTCCCAATGGAAGAGCCTAGAAGAGCCAAGACCTAAAAAATGACGCCATTTTAGATCAAATGTCAAGGTTTTGCTTACTGTTTTCTTCGATTGTCTTGGCGTAGTGAATCAGGAGTTTTTGCCACATGGTCGTACGGTCAATAAGGAGTATTATTTGGAAGTTATGCGCCGCTTGCGTTCGGTATTGTGGAAAAGCAATTCATGGCTTTTGCACCTGCTCACTTGTCATTGCTTGTTCGTGATTTTTTGGCTAAGAACAATACCGCATAATCATGCTTCAGCCACCGTATATACCAGATTTGGCACTCTGCGACTTTTTCTATTCCCAAGATTTAATAAACCCATGAAAGAACAGCGTTTTGCGACGATTGAGGAGATAAAACCGGAACTCCTGACAGAGCTTAAGGACATACATACGCTAGCTTGAGTGTATTATATCTGAGGGGGGCTACTTTACACGTTGTTCGTATTTACGGGAATTGTTTGTTGTGGTATAAATGTCCTTCTTTTGTCGGTTGGAGCGCCATTGTTGTTTTGCATTCAATATTTCATTTTTTCCTACCACTAATAAGCAAGAGGCAATTTGTATTCAGTCCGTGTGGTATGTTTGGCTGCACACCCAAAAGGCCAGTATTAGCAAAGAAACTACGTTTGACGTGGATCCGGAGCATTCCACTTAAAAGACTATAAAAACACAATCTACTACCCTTTTTTGTAATATCGTTTATTTTATGCGAAATAAAACTCGGGTTTGCAGTAGGAAACAAGCCGTTGCTATCGACACTTTACCAATTATTACATCTCGTAACAGCTAAAGTTATTTTGAGTAATCTTTGGGAGTAATCCAGAAATACAGGCTGAAACATAAGTACATTGAAATATTCAAGTGATGTATTCCTGAGAAAATTTTAAGAAAAAAGTCTATATGAACTTGTGTCCGAAAATGCTTCGTTTCGGAGATACAGGGTGTTGAAATTGAATTTTTTTGTTCGCTTTTTGAAAATAACTCTTGCAAAAATTGATTTTTCTGCTCGAAATTTGGCGCGGTGTTTTTGACGTAGAAAATCATAATTTCGTATTAATTTTCATGTAACATCTAGAGGACGCTGCGTACGCTGTCATTATTTATTTCAAATTGCCCTAACTTTTTTGAGAGTAAACTTTTGGTAATTTTCATGAAAAAAACTAATTTCCACACCCTTTCCAAGTAAAAAAGGTACACCTCCTCAACAACGCTGGAGGTGATCGTTTTCGAGATATTTACAATTTTCTATATAAGTATGTGGTGGATCTCGTCAAAGAAAACAACGTTTTTCTATAAAATGTTTAACGAAGAATGATTCGTTTTCGAAATACTGATTGTTGAAATTTTTCAAAACATGGTAGGTTTTTGTCACAAGTTTTTTGCAATTTTAGTTATTTTCATCATACTTTATACGCAGTATACCCGTACAGACTTCTTCTAAACCGAGCATTATCGAACTCCTTATTCAATCCAAATAAAAATAATTGTTAGGTTTAATTATTCAATTAGAACGTGCCACATTTCGGAGTTTGTAAAAAAACAATTCGGAGAAGGACTATGTTATTTATTAGGAAAATGAACATATAAATATTGAACGAAACAACTATNTCAGTCCGTGTGGTATTCTTAGCTGCATACCCAAAAGGCATTCCTACCCTTTTTTGTAATTTTGTTTATTTTATGAGAAATAAATTTCGGGTTTGCTGTGGGAAACAAGTCGTTGCCATCAACACTTTTCCAATTATTACATTCAGTAACAGCTAAAGTTATTTTGCATGTCTTTCGGAGTAATCCAGAAATATAAGATAACTTATATTTCCTATGGTGTGCCTGCATTTATATAGGTAGGTTCGAATTAGTTGGTACAGGGGAATGTAACTTTATTTTCAAAATGTATTTCTGGATATTATCAATTTATATAGTTTTAGTTCTGTCAAACTCTCGTTGGTATCATATCTGATAAACACCTCTCACCACTCAAATAAATTGGCCAGGTTGGCCGGATCCACCGCTGTTTCATTTGCTCCTACAACCTGGAAAAACTCTCGAGATAATGAATGAATATTATTCTTTGAGAAAAAGGAAAATGAACCTTCGTAAAAGGATGGTGTATGATTTACATTCTCAAGGTAAAAGATGGGGAACCAGCAATAGAAGACTCCAAAAACTACGTTATGAAGCACTCTTAAGGACGTCTCCACAAGTCCCTCGAAACGGCTCCTGCCGGCCTAGTTTACCTTGTTGAAAATTTCGCCAAGTTGTCAAAAGGTCTCAAAACACGCAATTAAACTAATGTGCCGATGACTAGATATGGCGCCGGCGCTCGTCTACCGCTACGCTATCGTATTTCCTGGTCCACACAAACAAGCAAATTGTGGAGACACCGACAAAGGCTGGGCACAGAGATGAGTTGCACTGTTGTCAGCTCTATATACAGGCGGATTCTTTTTTTGGTCAAGTGAGAACATTGCTTTATTCCGAACCGTAATAGATATGACTATGATTGAATGAATAAAACAGGGGGGCACCCCCTCTATTGGACTTAGAAAATGTTTGATTGTGGGGCAGAAACTAGTCCTACACTCTTGGCCATTACCAAATCGCAACCGATAACCTGCATGAGTCCTCTTAACTTTTTTTCTGATTGATTTGGCCGTTACTTGATGAAGATCAATAGTAATTTCATGAACTATGCGATTTGATCTTCGTTTTAAAAAATATGACATGTTTCGCTAACTCAGTAGCTTTTTAGTAGTTAGTTACATACTAAAAGTTAATTCTTTACTCTAATTTTAATATACCCCACGTAATCACCTTTGAAAACTACCTAGCCAGGTACTTACTCGATCATAATTACCTAAAGCATCTACTCAGGTACAGGTACACCCTCAATTATGATTACCTAGAGCATTTTACATCAATCCTACATCGATAATATAATAATAATATCGTTTAACATCGTTTATGTATTGTAACAACCTAATATTTTGATAAAAATATCTAGGTTTACACACCCTAAGGCTTCTAACATTATATATTCAATGAACTAAAAGAATCCCTAATCTCATTCCTACGGAAGCGCAGAAGGGCCACATATTTTTATTATTTGTTTCTTGGAAATTACGACTTTCAATCTCGAAATTTCGACTTTTATCTTGAAATTTCGACTTTAATCTCGAAATTTCGACTTTAAACTCGAAATTTCGACTTTAAACTCGAAATTTCGACTTTAATCTCGAAATTTCGACTTAAATATCGTTTATTATAACATCGTTTATTTATTGTAACAACTTAATATTTTGATAAAAATATCTAGGTTTACACACCCTAAGGCTTCTAACATTATATATTCAATGAACCAAAAGAATTTCTAATCTCATTCCTGATCGAGGCACACGTTTTTCAGAGTTGGTGGTTTTTTATAACTCTCAAAACTAAAGATTTTCGTATCTTTTGATTCTCCTACTGACATCTCTAGGCGAGAAGCGCAACACTTCCAATTCTGGTTAGAGTTCTATAATAATTGTTGATAGATGTATATGTATATTGATGTATATTGTTCCGTTACAGAGCTATCTAAGGTTACGCCAAGATTTTTAGCACTGTCTACTCAGTCATTGTCTGTGTTATCGAGAGTGAGCCTAAAGCTACGCTGAGTTTCTACTATTTGTCTGAGACCCTATGCATAAGGCCAAAGTTTTATTTGGATTGATTTTCAGTCCATGATTCTCCGAGTATAGGAATGTTTTGTGCAAATCTGTGTTTATATTGGCCACGCAATTTTCTACAAAGACTAGGACAACATCGGTTTCTAAGAAAACAAATTCAATAATGGTGTGCTATTTGAATCTAGCTGATCACTCAGTAGAATGTTTGCATTTTCAAATTTATCATTTTCCATTGCTTCCAAATAATTCAGCTTCAAACCTTTATTTTCTACTAGCTGTTGGCCACGGCTTCGCCTGCGTAGAATTTGGTTTGTCACATTATGTTTCGTGACAGATCAATCTAAACAAGAAATTACAATATTTTTTATCAACCTAAAAAATTCATGAAGAAAGAAAAACAAATAGAGAAACAGTAGAAATATTTAATCTGCGCAATCTTGTCATTAAATCATACTGACAGTTATTATGGTTATACATACAGAGTGGAATATTAATTTTGCACCAAA
>NW_019295381.1:0-17952 GCF_000500325.1 Leptinotarsa decemlineata
GATTCTCAGAAAACTCATGGGTGACATCAGTGTTATGTTCAGTTTTGTCAATTATTTTTCTAGTAGAGTGGGGGATGATTGGGCATACGTTGGAAATGATAAGTCTTTCATTTGGTGAGGCTATTTTGAACTTGAAGTGTTATGTTATCAACGCTTATTAATCCTTTGTAATTATATATGAAGTTGTTGACAGAATCTTCCCTTGATAAGTAGATGCATATCCGGTTGTTAGATATTCTTGAAAAAATTGAAATATTTTTCACCTGTATAATCGTTTCAAAGGCGATTAAATAGTCTTCAAGTTTACTAATCTCGATAGCATTGAAGACAATGGCTTGTTTTTTATTTGGAAATATGGTTGATGATGTAACTGAAGAGTACAATTTAGGCAACTGGTTGGAAGTGTTCTGAGAACTCCTGTAGTCAGGTATGCCAGTTGATAAGTCGTAAGATGTTTCGGTATCGTTGTTGATAGTATGTTATTTAGGTTATGGAAGACGAAAGTAATATCGAGAATGCTTACAGATTACTGCTTACTTCGTATTGCACTATTTAGCACTTGAAAAATACTTTGGGAGTTGTTGTGAATTGTTCAAAGAATTGATAGTTATCTAAAACATACAATTTTCTGTAATCGAGACAGGACCGCGAATCAAATCATGACTTCATAACTGTACTTTATTGTTCATTTCTTGACTTTGTAACAGACCACTTTGGAGAGCTTTGTTAATCTTTGATCATTGTGAATTGTGTCTTTTGTTGATACCCTTGATGATTTCTTCATAAGAGAGATGGCATCGCCTCTACCATCTGAAAATTTACGTATTCAGTTAAAAATATTAGATTCTCGAATTGAACTCAACTCATCTACTTGTCTGTTCAGTATATTTATTTTTAAAGTACTTATCTAAAACCAGTGTATTGTTCCTTGGTTCACTATCTAGAACTGACGGCATGCAGTATTGTTTGCTTCCCACTATCATCAGCATTATATTGAGGTAATATAAAATACAAATGCTAATTAAATAAAATGTGAATCATTTGATCATATGAGTGTCTGTTGAAATTGCCTCTCAAAATAATTTCTCTTTGTTTCTTTTTCATCAGTCCCATAATAAAAAGACATGATCGATATCAAGAAGTTTACTTACTTTAAGCCTGAAGTAGCAGGTCTTGTTTCAAATTTACACCTAACCTCTTTGAGATTGGTTACAAGCACGGTGACAGCTTTTTCCCACTCATCATCTCGTAACTCTATTTCTAAGATTTTCAATAAGAATGTAGCAGAAGTTTCTACGTATTCCTCTGGAAAAAGGGCAGGTGCTGAATTCTCCTGATAATCTATAGCTTTGTACAGTTTTTTTTTTTCTTCTGGAGTCATTTCATTTTGTAATTGTTTCACTGAAAAAAAAGAACAAAAAATATGAAAATAATGGTCGAGATAAAATATATGTGATGGAATTGGCCGATACTTGATGAAAAGCTATGATAACGTGTTTGAGTAATACTTCATTGTCAGATTCTTACCAAACAGTTCACAAAACCACAGCAAGTGTTTTACTATATACAGTTGCTTCATCATGTGTAATGTATAAGGTGTTGAGTGAAAATCGCAGAATAAAGTTTAACTTAAATACAAATGAAATGTTTGTCATATTTTTCATTCAAAGTACACTCGAAAAACGCTAATGCTGCCCTCACTCACTATACCCGTACTGAAAAAAAGGATAGATTGTGCTCGTCAAAATTTGGAACCAGGTGACATACCTTGAATGATTCAAGTGATCATAATTTATATTCTTATTTGATTTGCTGAATAATCTTTCAAAAAAGAAAAATTTTAAGCAGAAATAGCAGAAGATGATAATGAATATCTTGATAACCTGGAAACTACATCTTTATCTGAGAAATCAGTCGTATGGGAAAACAAACTTCTGAAGGAAATGAATCTAGAAAATATTAAATTCGAGAATAATAGACTCAAGAAAAATCCAATGAAGTCAATGATATTACAAGAATAAAAAATTCGATATCCTTGACAAATTACTGGAAGATCTGAACAAAAAAAATAGATTATCTTTCCAAAGATCAACACCCTTCGAAAACCAATGATTACAAAAAAAACCTGATCCTCACAAAAACAACCAACAAGAATTATATTTTCTGAAAAAAAAATAGCGCAAACGAAATTGATAAACAAACAGCGTGTACATCTATACAAGCATTGCTGGAAAGGAAAATACAGAAGAAAATACTACAGATCTAATAAAAGCTCAAACAGAAATTATGAATTCTATAATCAATCCAGAAGACGTAACAGACCAAGAACAAAGAGTACTCAAACTCACACCACAGGAACAGAAAGAAAATTCATAAATCTGGCAGACAAAAAAGTAGTAAAATAAGTACCAGAAAGAATGTAGAACAGTTTGAATAAAATGGTGCGAAATGAGAAAGGACGTTTCACAGAAGGAAGAACAGATGATGATTTTCGTGAGGGTGATCAAAAACAGTGGAAAATATGGCTACTCATCTTTCGAGTTCCAAACGACACAGATTTAAAAGCTGTAAAAAATATGTGGAAAAAAAGACCAGGGACGAGGATACCTACGTGAAAAAATTGAATATTATGAATCCAAAAGGCGACAAGCAATCATATATGGTAGGAGTTCGACCACACTTGCACGATGCCATCTACAAACCAGACTTTTGGTTTTAGATGCAAGACATTCATGCGAATCCGTATTTTAGGTTACAGTTACTGAATGGAAAGATAAAATAAGTAAAGGCATGTACACTGTAGCAGTATTTTTAGATCTTAAACGTGCTTTTGAAACGGTTAATCGTAAAATATTAATTGAAAAATTAAAAAAATATGGCATTAAAGGAAAAGTACTTGATTGGATCAGTGATTACCTCACAGCAGTGTTTCTCAAACTTTTCGAATTCACGGCTCCCTTATGTTTTTTGAAGGTTATCGCGGCGCCCCGAACGTAAAGACTACACTAGATATTTAATTAATAAAAATAGGTAGGTGGCTGTCTGAACGGTTTGCATTTTGCTATTACCGATATTGCCGATATTATCATCACGGCGCCCCAGGGCGCCGCGGCGCACACTTTGAGAAACACTGCTTTACAGGAAGGAAGCAAGTAACCAAAATTATTGAGTTTGTCTCAACAGCAATAAGCGCAGACCACGGGGTTCCGCAGGGAAGTATTTTAGGGCCATTGCTATTCTTAATTTACATTAATGATATCAGCAAATGTAATTAATGTGATTATGAACATTATTTTGCTGATGATGTCCTAGTATCGGTTAGTGATAGAGATATAGATAAAGCTATTCAAAAAATGAATGAAGCATTGAATAATATTGCTACATATTTAAAAACTAATGAATTGAAGCTAAATGTCAACAAAACAAAGGCTATGATACTTGCAACACCGTTTAAGTACAGAGAATTAGATTTAAATCAAAATGAAATGAAAAGAAAAAGTGAAAATTGAGCTCATTACTGAATTCAAATATCTAGGATTCATGTTGAACAAGCATCTATCAATTAATAACCATTTCACTCACATGCAGAAAAATTTTTTGAAGAAATTATGTTTCTCACATACAGAAAAAATTTTTGAAGAAATTATATTTTTTCACAAGAGTATCCCAACACTTAACTATGCAATCACGGATAACTGTATATAAGACCATTATACAACCACTTACTGAATTCAAATATCTAGGATTCATGTTAGACAATCATCTATCAATGAATAACCATTTCACCTACATACAGAAAAAATTTTTGAAGAAATTATATTTTTTCACAAGAGTATCCCAACACTTAACTATGCAATCACGGATAACTGTATATGAGACAATTATACAACCACATTTTGAATATTGTCCCACTCTTCTATACACAAGTGATTTGAATAAAATGAGAATACTACAAAAACTACAGAATCGCGCAATGAGGATCATTTTGAGATGTGGCAGGAGTACAACTTAACTATGCAATCACGGATAACTGTATATAACTCATATACAGAAAAAAATTTTGAAGAAATTATATTTTTTCACAAGAGTGTCCCAACACTTAACTATGCAATCACGGATAACTGTATATAAGACCATTATACAACCATATTTCGAATATTGTCCAACTCTTCTATACACATGTGATTTGAATAAAATGAGAACACTACAAAAACTACAGAATTGCGCAATGAGGATAATTTTGAGATGTGACAGGAGTACCCATATATCTTTAATGTTAAAAACTCTAGAATGGGTATCTATAGAAAGTAGGCTTACATATTTAACAATGATTTATATTTACAAAATGTTGCATAACCTGCTACCTTCATATTTTGACAAATTTGTAATTTTTAATAATCAAATCCATCAATACTAGAATAAGAAATAATTTGAATGTAAATAATCAAACATAAACGTTCAACATTAAAACATTAATTTTTTAAGGATTTATTACTTAAGTATAACAGTCTACCTGAAAATGTAAAGTCTTCTAACAGTCTTATTCTGTTCAAAAGAAATCTATTAGACCATTTAAAAGACCATTAAGGTGATACCAAATTATTATGTATTATTTTTTTTGTATTTTCAATTATCGTAGGTAAGATTACTCATTAACAAATATCAGCAGATATTTTTTTTATTATTGTGTTTATATGTATATTAATGTTAACATTATTATCATTGTTGTATATTAGGATGTATCCTATTTGGCGACGTTCAAGAAAAATATGTAGTCATGGCAGATTCGAATTCAAGACCTGCTGGCACACTATTGCTGTGCCGTTTCACCACTTGTATTAGCTGTAAATTTTGAAAATTTCTCACTTCAAAGAATGGTTGAGTTTTGAATAAGTGATCGAATATATTTTTACTGGATTTATCGCTTTTGATGAAGAGCTAAATGGAAAATTCAGCTCAATTACAATCTCCTTCGACTTTTATATTGATTTTTGAAAATGTTTCATCCACAAAACTGTTTCTCAATTATTAAAATGAGCCATATGCCTCTGAAATTATAACAAAAATTTTGCTGTCATTTTTATGTCTTTGGCATTGACTACTACAGTCATTACCTAGGGTTAGTAGGGTGTGTTACTAACTCTCTGAGCCACACCTGGGAGCATCATGGCTATTTGTAGTTCCGCCAGCCATGTTACGTAGGAGAATCAATCCACCATCAATTAGATAAATAATAAATGGAGAGAGAATCTGAAAGCAATTATTCATTATATTTCTCATTAACCAGTGGGATATGCTGGCAGTAAACAAATCTAAAGAAATGAACTTTAAATGTTCAAGCCAGTCTCGAATATACCTACACAGTAGGTTGAATGGACTGACGCCTATCAGAAAACAATAACTCCCCTGGCTAATATCACGGAGGGCGTTCGATTATATCCGACCAATTGCATATGCATTTCCTGCATATGCAATTGGCAATACAACTGAAAGAGTCGACCTTCAATTTTCGAACGGGCACACTTGCAGACCGGTTTCGGGTTCATTAGCCGCTCATCAGTGCAACATAGTGGACATCATCGACCTAAAGTAAATTATATTCCATAATTGAAAATCGGAATTCTTTCAGAGTATTTCATTTCTCTTCCTAAGTTGGAGCGAACAACAAAATGTCACTCCATCTAGTGGACGAGGTACTAACCAACTGCATATCCAAAATTTGTCCGATTCCTCTGAATAAGGAAGAAACACTTTCTTGTTAATCAGTGGGCTATGCTTGAAGACTGGCAGTAAACAAATCTAAAGAAATGAACTTTAAACGTTCAAGCCAGTTTCGAAGTTACCTACACAGTAGGTTGAATGGACTGACGCCTATCAGAAAACAACTTCTCCCCTGGCACCCAATGCCACGAAGGGCGTTGGATTATATCCGACAGGCTTCAGTGCAGTGCAATTGGCCAATTGCATATGCAGGAAATTTTCTGTTAAGATTCCTGCACTGAGCTAAACTTTTTGCAATTTTTGGTTCAAACAGGAGCGAGGGAAAAGTGTGACGTCATTGACGCAGGATGGAATCAGTATCGTAGCGATTCAAGCGTTGAACTCCACCCCTCTGTCCCCTTAGTACTCCGCCTCACCTATCAGCCCCCTTAGTACTCTGCCCATGGGCCCCTTTGGGACTCCGCCATTCAGGCCCCCTTGTCAGGTGATCCTAATTAAAAGAAGTTTATAGTTATGAGATTCGAACCCGGATTGTCCGCTTGGTAGACATTGTCCTTAGCCTCTACACCAAAGTAAGACATTGAAACTAACTGCGAATGATGGGTATTTATAGCGGTAGTTTTGTCGAGACCAAAATTGACTCATTTTATATACTTGACCGTATTTTCTGATTTCCGTAGAATGTTAGGGAAGTTGTAATCGTCATTTCCTTGTAGAAGATAGAAAAATATACTTATATTTGGGAAATAATTGATATTTCATGTAAAGATGTGTGTGTGTGTATGAGTGAAAGACACGTATGACGTAATCAAGGCAAAGAGAGATGGAGATGGTATCGAGGTTTAACGTTCCTAGGGCAAGCACGTGTTGCCGGTTGTAAAATAAATCGTTGTTTATAGAGTAATGTAGCGTTGCCGGTTTCAAAATTAAGCATGAAGGGTTAGGAATACGACTGTGTACGGGATATTTCAAAATACATTGACCCTCTGCTAACTGACCCTTATTGACTGATGTCAATGAGGCAGTATTTTGCGCAGGTGCAATTCCAAAGAATACACCATTCAAATGTGAATTGAAGTTAATATTTCAAGATCTTCGTCAGTTAGATACAAAAAACTGTTGAATTTGTTCTAGAACACGCAACAAGGCTAGATAAAAAGAAGTCACAAATGGAATTGAATCTACAATGTCAGCATATATTTTGATTAGAGTTGTACAACAATTATGAAATTTAATATAAAAAAAATGGATATTTTGATTGAAACAGTAATTTTTCTGTTTTATTTCAAGTTGGTTGAAATATATAATTCAGGCATACAGAATTATCGCTATCACTTATCGATAAAGCCAGACACGTGGCTTTATAACAATTTAGTATTGAGTTGAAGTAAGCTAGACAGCAAATATGCAAACCGCAACGGATCACATATTCATTAAGACCTTCTCTATTCATACCCAAGATGACATGGATCAATGTCAATGCTGAATAGGCATCCGGCAATACGCCTCAAAACGACTGAACAAAAACTATTTAATTTTCTTTGTTTCGTTTCAGAATATGTCATCACCTATTTTTCTATTCATATCCAAGGTGACATTGAACACTGTCAATGCTGAATCAGCATCCAGAGATACGTAGTTCTCAAAGTGACCAAACAAAGGCTCCTTGTTTGATTTCATAATATTTCATCACCTATTTTCTTATTCTTACCCAAGGTGACATTGATCACTGTCAATGCTGAATCAGCATCCAGAGATACGCAGTTCTCAAAACGACGAAACAAAGGCTCTTTGTTTGATTTCATAATATGTCATCACTTATTTTCTTATGAATACCTCCTGCGAGGCGAAATGAGTTAATTGTATCAGTTAAAAACAAGTGCAACGATTTTATCTGAAAGTAAGTGTTTTACATCCTCACTTTATAAATTTTCATTGCAAGATTTTTTATACGTTTTTGACTTTTTCTCAGATGAATTTATTCAAATGTAATTTAATTCGAAGGTGGTAAGAGTTGTTGAATTATCATTGAATTTCCAAAAGTTCACTCAAATTGATTTACTTGAATGTTTTTTATGCATACTTTTTGAGGGTTATCGTTTTTTGTTTGAATTAATTTGTAATACGAAACGGTTTAGAGGTAATTACTTATTCCTCAAGCAAACCCTGGACTACTATTTGTATCCTACATACATCAGAAGATAAGAAATGCAATTGCTGATATTTGTTTTCAAATAAAATCTTTAATAATGAATAAAAGATAAGAACCCGTAATTGCTGACGTCCATTTTCCTCGAATACTATCTCTTACAGTAACTTTACCGTACAATTTGTTTTGATATTTTATTAGATGACAGCCTCATAACCGTGAAATGTGATTAGGAATTTTACTCGAGAATCATCCAAGCTGAATAAGAGTTTTTCTCGTATTTAATCTATTTGCCTTTGACAATGCCATAGATTTTCTATGTATACATTTATAATGTTGTAAACAGAAGCTCATTTTATGACCGGCTTTCGAGTTGAATAAAACGCATAGTAAGGTATGAATGATTTTTATTCATGTTGTCGTTTGTTGAGAGAGTGTTCGTATAATTTGTAATTTAAAACATAAACTTTTTTTATTTTTGGTTTCTCGCAGGTGAGTAGAAATACAAGGCAGAAGGTGCTTCAATGTTTGCACATAACCTCAAATTTGTGTTTGCATAAGAGTGTGTGTGCCAGAGCGAGAGGATGGGTTTTCATAAGAGCGTGTGTGTAAAGTGAGAGAGGTCGGTTTGTCATATGAGTGTGAGAGAGATGGAGATGGTAGCGAGCTGATCCGTTTCAAAAATAGCAGCGCAAACAGTTCGGTGTTGTCGGATGTAAAATAAAGCGTTGTTTGTGGGGGCGATGTGGCTTGTGAGGCGTTGCCGGTTTTTTAAATTAGGCGTGGGAAAAATGACGTCGTCAACGGCGATGATTAGCAGGGTCTGATGTTTCAACGTGCGATCAGACATGTTAGAAGGGCAGTAAGAGCTGTTCAAGTTGGCGCGTAAAAAATTAAGCGTGATAGCGACACGGTTGAATTGTAAAAATAATGGTATAATGATAATGATGAAGGAAAAATCGGCTTAAAGAAAAAACATGACGGCAGGCATTCAGTACAGCGTTAAAAAAAAAAAAACGTGGCTACCAACGTAAAAAAATGGCTGTCATCGAGGTATACAGGGGGTATCATTTAAGGAAATACATGCCAGTTCAACGGGGCTCTATCGTTTTAGCGTGCGATCCAACATGCCAAAAGGACACAGAGCAGCATTTTCCTTAACCAAGTTAGCATCATCAGGAGAAGTTAATCAAGATAAAAATAACGGAAAAATTCTACAGGATGCCTCAAAACATATCGTTTGAGAAAAAAAAGAACGGTAACGAGGGTCTAACGTTTTAACGTGTGATCCAACATGTCAGAAAAACACTGAGCAGCATCTTCTTCAACCAAGTTTACATCATCAGGAGAAGTGGACCAAGAAGATTTTAATTTTGCTTACATATAAACACAGATGGCGTGACGTGCAGCACATCAAAAGGATGAAAATGATTGTGTAGATGGAGAAAAAAGTATATAGTGTTCCAATAGATTTTTTTTTAATTGAAAATAAAAATAGTCATACAGTTTTTCATAAAATTCATAATAATTATTATAATAATAATTGAAAAAAAAAGTGTTGATTATAACATTTTAGCTTCTAATATATATCGAAATATAAATGCGCATTCATATGTATCAGGACCGCATTGGGTATTGGGATTCGACCAGGGGCAACTTTTGTAGTGTTCACCATATTGAATTGTATACGTTTCAGCAGTAGTTATGAAATTCATCAGTAACTTTTTCAGATTGGTCCATTTTTCGATAATCTCCGCATATATACCATAGCGAACGATGTGTTTATCGATGAAATCATCGATTTTTTTACAAGCGGGTGATATATCTGAAGCTGTCGGAAGCATATTGGTAACTAATGATTTTGCATAGTCTCTCCATTTCAAATCACAAAGGTAATATCGTGTTCAAAAACCATTGGCGTAGACGTTCCACATTTCTTTCAGTACACGAAAATTGTCCAGTAGCATGACCTGGATTCACATCTTTTTCAAAGTTTCCAGTTACATAAGGTGTTCCATCAAATTTGCAAACATCAATGATTATAGGATAAACTCCGTAAGTTATACATTCTTGTCGCAAAAATTCTGATTTTTGTTCACCACGAACGTAAATGTAGTCGGCAGCATTCAGCAACTTGGATTGAAGTATTTTGTTTAGTTTGAAATAGTAGATATCTCCATCAGAGTACCGAATACCATGGACATTTCTTTCTAGATAAGATGCGGTTTTCTTGTCTTGATTATTTAATGTGGCAAACGGTTGTGGAGGCATGGACATGTAATGGATCCGTTTAAACCCAATTTCGATGGCGAGTTCTTTAGAAATGAACAGTCCATTTACAATAAATCGCTGAATATCTACGAATGCAACTCTCATGATGACAACTTGTACAGTCCTAACACTCCTTACAACTCATTTTGAAGTTTCAATATTTTTGATTGGGGTGTGGGAGAGGGAGTGTTATTTGAATTTCAGTTCCACTTTTTGATAATTTCGCTGAGTGGGAGGTGCTCGATGACAGTGTCGTGCACAGTGATGCAATAGGCTCGTGTATTTTGTGGAAATCCCTCAGATGATTCGATTTCAAGTTTTACATCATTACTGGAACTTTTGATGCTTTCGTCCCTTCTGGAACAATCGATGACAAAGAGAGTTTTTTGTATAAAGTCGGCGGTGTTGATGAGAGGATTATGTTGATTGGTCATTTTGTAGCTGAGACCGAATTGTGCGCAGTTGAAATATGCTTGCAAAAAATTCATTTTCCCAAAATTCAGATGCATATCTTTGGGGTAATTTTCACCGTTCAGAATCAACGTTATATTGGTGATATTTATATGGTTGCATTGTGTTGGATCATTGTTGACTTTGGTGTAATCACGATCTTTTTGGAAACATACAATCACATAGCGTGGGTTTTCGAGAAACGAAAAAGTCTTGACGGCCCATATTTCATTTTTTGCACCTTGTGTGAGAGCAGGCAGCATATGGAGTTCCCATTTTCTGAAAGGTATGAGAATGGGAGTGGGAAAGCTTGGATAGCTTTTAAAAGTTGCAATTTGATTTGATCATGAGGGAAGATTCGTTCAACTTTCAGTTCGATATTTTAAATTTTCAGCTTATCTTCAGTCTGTGATGCTACTGTACCAGTAGTCTCATCTATTTTGAAACAGTTGCTATCATTCCAGCTCGTACTAATCGGATGGTGTGTTTACCATAGGAAACACTTTGATAATCATTGAAAATATTCAAGAAACGCTTGATAGGTATAAGTATGTTGAAGGTTAAAGATGTAGTTTGAATGATGCCGAAGCTCTTGGGGTATGTCCATCCTGAGATTGCCAAGTGTTTGATATCTTCATCAGTGTAGGTGAGGAAGCCTCTGACAGTACTAACAATTCCAACTTCACGAACTGCTTCCAATTCTTTACCATTCAGCTCATAGGTAGCAGATTGAAACATGAAACCACCAGCATTGTTCACGAAGGTCACATGACCATCTCCCTTGGTCCTCTCAACTTTTCCGCTGATGAATAGCAAGCTATCGTACAAAGCATCATAGGCATCGGATTGATTAATGTTGATTTCAATGACGTCATTGTTGCGAAAAGATTTGACGTAAGGGTAGTAGGTCCGCCACTCTACCTTTTGTATGGACTCATCGTTTTGCGGTTTTCGGAAAATGTTGAACACTTGATTGAATAACATGATAACCCAGAGATTTCAGAAATAATTTATTTTGTTGTTTATAGTTGTCGACTATTGAAAGTTTTGGTGAAGACTGGCGAAGCGTATGATGATCAGTTGTTCTTATAGATAGCCAGTACCATAATTTCGTTTCAATTCCAAACGATTTATTATTTCTTCATTACGAAAATCAATGAGCCTGGAATGTTGGTCGAGCACTCGCAGTGTAATATTGTTTATTTCGTCTCTATTTGCAATAGAGGTGTAGAGGTATATGAGGTGATTAGGAGTTTCGTCAATTGCGTATCCTGGAGCTACATCAACAGCAAATTCTTATATCGTATGAGACGGTGTGTCGTTGTAGAATGCTCCAAACGTAATGTTGCTGTCTATGTGTATGGTACGTACTTTAATGATATCTACAAGTAGATCGGATGCGTAATGTAAGTTAGGTTTGAGAAGAGTAGATGAAAACCCCAAAATATGAGCCAAACTATTTGCAGGTCGGAAATCAATCGAATGTTTCAAACAGAATATTTCACTTTTTAGCGTATTATTATTCGGTTTAAGATAAAAAAATTCCTCAGGGTTTTCCTTATACGTTTTAGGTACAATATATTTGCTTATCAAGTTTTCGATATCATCAATTTCTTAAGATCCACCAGGAATATCGATACTTTTTCGTTTAGTCGTGCCATCGTTTTCGTAATAAAAAAATTTTGTACCTTCTTCAATGTTTGGTATAGTGTTGTACGAATGGAAACTGAGCATAACTAAACTGTATTCGGAATCGGAATCCAATCGAATGGGCGGATTGAAATCGATGGAAAGCGTCAAAGATCGACTCGTTAGCGTTAGTATCATAGACATGACTGATATAATGTCAATACGACATTTCCTTTAATAATGATTGAAACAACAAAATTTTGAATGAAAATATCATTTGTTTTCACAATAATAACAACTAATAAACTTTTTTGTGTAAGTTTTATCAACAAAAAGCCCCATAATTTTTGTAGGTATTATGCAGTAGAAACTGTAGGCACAGATGTCCACAATTACTTTGATAAAAGTTTTGATACCGATCATTGTTATATGTAATCGTTGCACCTTTTCCAAAATATCGTATCAATTCCATTGGAGGTTTGAGATTACCAAAGCTATCGAAATATTGTACAGCATTAACGTTTTTAATGTAAGCTACCCAATGAGTGACTGAATTCAATTGAGAATCCAAGTTAACAATAGCACATTCTCGTTGGCAAGGACCACAAGTTGGCAACGTATCACGCATGAAGACTCCACGAAAATGCGAAATTTTCAATTTTTGAATTATCGAATCATATAATGCTCTATGGGGTAGCTTCAACAGTTTTTTTTTGCTTTTTCAAGTAAAGACCTCGTCCTTGCGTTGATGCTGTTTTTTTAGGAACAAACCATATCCTCGTGATGTTTGCGTAGGTACAAACCAGAACCCAAATGTTCCATAGCTTCATTATGACGCTGATCTTCTTCGAGTTTCTTTTTGACATTTTTTGCATCTATTACGGTTTTTGCGATAGCGCCTGCTCCACCTGCCAACGAACCCAAAGCTGAAAGGACAGCGAATATAGATATGAGTGGCAGGACTCCAGATTTTGCTTCGATTGGAATTATCCTAGGTATCCGTATGTTTTTCGTCCTCCAGCTTCACTCAATGCCATTTTAGCAGCTCGCAAAGCCGAAGCACTAGATTTTTTAATATTAGTAGAATGTGGCTTCCAATGTTTATTAATTTTTTTGGAGTATATTACGTCGAAAGGTCGCCCCCATACCAAGCTTACTTTTCGCCTTCATTGTTGTAGTGACGAGCCAAGCTGCAGCTTTTTCCCCAAATTTAGCGTCTTTCGATTTAACGCGTTCCCAAGCTTTATTTTCCAACACTTTATCAGCTCCGTGACGATGTTGTAAAGAGCTGTTTTGAGAGTATGCAATATCGTGTTCTCTACAGGCCTCGTCTAATGGATTTACACCGGTTTCACCTCGTGCAAGACGTTCTTGTAGTTTCGTACCAGGACTGCAATATTGATAGCCTGGTAAGTGTAATTCGAATGGCAGCTTATTGATTAGCGTATTGACGACACCTTCTCCGCGATAAGTCAACATGAGAAATGATGGATGACGTCAATGCACACGCTACATATTAAAGTGAATCCCTCAACCACCAATCAGAACATGGAAGTCGTTCCACAAGACAATACGTTACCCATAGACAACTTGGACTATTTGAATGATGGTGTCAAGTATCGGAAAAAATATGGCAAGTTATTACCCAATTCGTTTCGCGCCATCATATGTGATCCATCGGGGTGTGGAAAAACCAACGCAGCATTATCGATATTATTCCATCCAAATGGAGCCAAGTTTGAAAATGTCTACGTGTACTCAATGTCGCTCTATCAACCCAAGTATCAGCTGCTTCGAGAGATATTGGGAAAAACCAAAGGAGTCGGTTATTTTCCATTTCAAGACAACGAAGAAATTCAGAGTCCAGAGGCGGCTTAACTAAATTCCATATTCATGTTCGATGATGTAGCCTGCGATGGTCAGCAGAAAATTCGTGAATATTATTCGATGGGTCGTCATAAGGACATTGATGCCATGTATTTGTGTCAGACGTATTCCAAGATACCTAAGCAACTGATACGTGACAATTGCAACATGATTGTATTGTTCAAGCAAGACGAAATGAATTTGAAACATGTATTCGAAGAACACGTCTCATCCGATATGTCTTTCGATGGATTCAAGAGAATGTGTGCCGAATGTTGGCGCGACGAAAATTCTTCGACAAATACATAAATGTGCGTGAATAAAAATAGAAACGTTATCTGTCAATATGAAACCACTTAGTGAAGAAGTTGATGTTGTGCGCAAGAACAAAATTAACGAAATTTCAAAAAGCATAAGAAAAAAGTATCTAGCTTTGAAATTGGGAAAGTCTGAAGAGGATGAGTCGTTGCAAAAAATTTTTCAACCTATATCGAAGCCGCTGAAGGATATTGCTGATATCTCTGAAAAATCGGTAGGTCATTTGAGACAACGTAGTGATGCCACCAAGAAGGAGGGGAAGAAAGATGAAATAAAAACGGAACCATTCGATCAATCTCAAGCATTTAAAGAGACGCAATTTTTACCACTCGAAAATGTTGCTGAAACGACGGGAAAGGATGATGATGAGGTATTCCACGAATCACCACCACCACCACCACCATCAATGGAAAATATTTCAGAGGAGAGTATGATGGAATATCTGGAGCAATATCCGCCCATATCACACAAATATGTCGTGAAACACTGGGCTAAAGACAATTCAATCGACAAAATATACGGACCAGTTTATGACGAGTCGTCTTCAAAATGGATTCTCGGTAGAAACTACATTGACTTTGATAAACGTGGTAATATTACAACTGAAGGACTCTACTTCAAAGGAACTCCAGGACTATATAATTTGATCTTTCTCGATGAACCTGAAGACTATAATAAAGAGGATCGAACCTCTTATAAACGTTCGTTGGAAGTAACACAAGCCCACCTGAATGCCAGAGGATCCATGAAGGGAACACAAAAATGGAAATGGTCAGATGTTTCGTAATCAAACACTTGGTAAGGGTTACGATAATGTAGTGAGCAATGATGTAGTTGGTTCCAGCATTCTACAAACGAATGCCATCAACACTCATCGTTGGATATATAATGACAAGCCCTTCGAGTATGTGTATTGAGATAATCTGAACGAGTTATGCGATAGATTAAAGCTGCTTATAGCTTCGAAAGATGAAAAATGACATGTATTTCATTCCAAAAATTCGATGCGATAATGCAAAATTGACATGAAAATCGCAACGAATAAATGTCAAAAATTCAATGCGATAAAACGATAATTTTTTATCACTTTAATCGCAACGAAAAAAACATATTTTTCAAACCATCATTTCGTGCAAAAACCCATATGATTTACTTTGTAACATGCTACGAAAAATAATGCAAAATTAACACGAAAATCGCGTAAAAAAAAAGTCAAAATTTGATGCGATATAACGTTCATTTTCGTCACAAAAAACGTATCAAAAATTCAACAAAAATTCAATGCGTTGAAACAACCATATCTCGATCGCTTAGAAAAAACGCATATTATTAGAATCTTATCGGTGTATGTCACATTTCCATCATGACTATCGACAAGTTTGGACGCAGCTCCAATAGAAAGCGAAAGCAATCTGCAACATCAGCAGTAAGCACTGGTGGAGGTTTGCTACACACACCCGATGGCAACATTGATTTCGATGATTTGAAATTATGTAATGTGAAAAGACCTACGAACGCATCAGATGCAGTCAACAAAGAGTACATGGATGAAGTTGAGAAAAAAATTGATGCAACTATACAGAATCAAAGCGGTCGACATCAAAAACAAATGGCCCAAGTAAATGAAAATCTAGCAAAAATGCGAGAGCAAGTTGATCAATGTCAACATCAAATAACTCGAGTTAATGATAAAGTAACAAACATGAGTATTGATATTCAAAAACAGGTGAATGTAAACAAACGATTCGACAATATGTAAGTAATATTGGAGATATTCAAGCAGATTTGTTAGAGAAAATAACAGAAATTGCCGATTTGGTTCATTCGTATAACAAAACTTTGAAAATTGAACAAAACGACATGATGGAGCATTTTCAAGGTGATATCTCTAAACAAATTTCCAAAATAAATTCGGATTTAGCGAAGGTACAATCTGATATCAAGAAAATCAACAAAATGTAGTTCATAATAAAATAACAAGTTTAACATTCTCGACCATCAGTCCATCACATGGCTTCCAAAGACAAGATTCAACTTGTTCGTGAACTGCATAAACCTATTAGAAAAAATTTTCCATGACGACATACCGTTATCAAAGGACTAGATGATCTGTGGCAGATGGACTTGGCTGAGATGAGATCATTCGCTCATAAAAATCGAAATTTCAATCTCATTTTAGTTGTCATCGATTGTTTTTCGAAATTCGTGTGGACTCGACCGCTAAAATCGAAAACAGGAGAAGAGATCGTCAAAACATTTTCACATATTTTGGAACATACGAAACGTTGTTCAAAAAATCTACAAACCGATCAGGGGACGGAGTTTTACAATAATAAATTTAAAACTTTAATGAAAAAACATGGTATAAATCACTACAATATATATAGCATCATGAAGACTTCTATGGCTGAACGTGTCATAAGAACGTTGAAAGAAAGACTTCAAATATTTCAGTTTGAATGGCACCTACAAATGGCCGAATGTTTTGCCTGAAATCACAAAATCCTATAATAATACGCGACACTCAAAGACGGGCGCGAAACCTTCGGAAGTCAACAAAAACAACGAAAAACAAATTCTCAATTCAACATACTCCCACCTGAAAATAGCTGGGCCAAGAAAATTCAAAGTCGGTGATGTTGTGCGATGTTGTGGGAAAGAATTGCAAAAAACTGCAAATCCTGATATATATCTCGTGGAAAAAGTGCTGAGAAATAAAAGGCAAAAGAATGTATGTAAAATGGCTCAGTTTAGATAGTAAGCATAACAGTTGGATGGAAAAAAAAATTATATTTTGTAACTACTTTTTCGATGTGCGCGTATGAATTCAATTCTGGAAAGTAGGTACATTTTGATGTCGAAGAGTGGTGGGGGGTTATGTATGAATTGAATGTATATTGAAACAAGTTTGTACTTTTTCAACATCAGTGAGCAGTATGAAGTTCGTCATTGTCATTATCGTCACAGACACGCACGCACGCACACACATACATCAACATGAGTTCTGAAGATAGTGGTTATTTTTGTGATGATACCAATATGTCTGATTACAACAAAGAATTAGATAGAATTTTTATGAAATAAGAAGTGACTGCCAAAAATGAATGTCATTTACTGCTACAAACTGTGTTTTCACTTGGAGGTTATGAAATAGTGGTAGAATTATCTCCAGCTAGAACATTCAGTGCGACAATTGTGGTGAAGCAACCTTTCAAACCGAAGAAAATATCGTTCAGCATTTTCGAATGGGCTACTTTAATCGAGCTACTCATACAGAAGAAAACTGACTTTTTCGAAGAAGACCTTTCAACATTTCCAGACGAGTATGATCCTACGATATTCCCTTGTGGTGATTATTGTAAAGTCACACAATTAGTATATGATGATTATATGATTATTGTAGTATAATAGATAGTATTAAAAGATTTTTCAAAGATAAACCAAACTTTAATTCTGGAAAATTAGAATTATCAGAAAGATCTTGTGAAATACCAAATACTTTATTTTGTAATGCTCTCAAAGAATATATTTTTTATTATAAAGTAAAA
>NW_019295382.1:0-17945 GCF_000500325.1 Leptinotarsa decemlineata
AAATAACTTTCGCGCCACGAATCGCCAACAATACCTGCGAAACTGAACGAATGACTGCAAACGAATTCGTTCGCCGTAATGTGGACGGCAGAGCAAATTTTCGTCGAACGCCGGAATTATCGAATGAATTCGGTCGAAAGGCTTCGGCCACATGTGTTCGCCAGATGTGTACGCGCCTTTACGGTACGGTTTAAGATATATTCCACTTCCGCGTTTGCCCAATGCTACAGCCTCCAAGGTTCTATTGTGGCGATTGGCTTCTATTAAAGCCGCTCTGCTGGCTTTTGCTGAATTCACGGCCTTGCTAATACCAGCAGCGGCTACCGCCAAACTCCCAAGTGCGGATAGTCCAGCAAAAATTGATATCATTGACAAAAGTCCACCGATCTTGGGAACAGGAATTATGCGTGGTGTGCGGATTTTCTTCTTTTCACCGGCAGCTTTGAGGTATTTACGTGCCGCCTGCAATGCCACAGTGATAGCTTTTTTGCTATTATTCGTCACAAATTGATCCCCGCCAGCTGTCTTCAATACATTTCGCACTTTATGGACTATCCCAGCACCAAATGCAACTTTTCTAATTTTTTTTTCTTCGTTTGTTTTTTTCTTACTTCTTTTCTTATTGGTGCTACAACCCATGCCCATATGTCTTTTTGTTTTCATAATGTTGGTGACAAGTAATGCAGCTGCTCTTTCCCCAATACTCGCGTCCTTAGATTTAACCCTATTCAAGTTTTTTGTCGGCTAAATGTCTTGCTGCAAGATTGGATGGATGCTCAGAATATTCAATATCGTGTTTTTTGTATTCAATATCTAATTTATTGATTCCAGGATCGTTGCGAGCTAAACGTTGTTTCAATTTTGTACACGGTCCACAGTATTGATAACCTTCGGGTATATGTAATTCGAAAGGAAGTTTGTTTATTAAATCATTTACAAAATCACAACCTCTTTTAAATTTACGATCACTTTCAATAGGTCCGTATCGTTTGATAATACACATTGAAATGAATAAGCTATTAATTTATATAGTCTCCAACCACGCCACGATGCGCATTGTAAAACAGAAAGAAAATGATTTTGATTGTCAAGTTGGTGGGAATTCAGTCAAAATGTTGAAGAAAACCAATTTCTAAATTGTCGACGTTTCGAAAGTTTATTGTTTCATCTTCAGGACAAACATATTAAAATGAAAATTTACGAAGCAGTTCTGTTAGAAACAAAATAAATTATGTAATATAACAATCCTTAAAAAATAATATCGAATCCATGAAAGAAATGAGAACTGTAGTTGGAAAAAGCAGTCGGTTAATGATTCCAAAGTTAGTTATTGTTTGATTTTTTCTATTAGATTGAAATATGAGGTGTGTAAGTTTTCAATATCCGACCTTTTGTTAACGCATTCTGTTCCATGTTTCGTTATTTCAATCATTCCGTTCAGGAGTCTTTTTTTCAGTATCGTCTGTTGTACTATACTACTGACTGACTCAAAATCAAAAGTATGAAGGGACGATTTGCAATGTTCTGCAAGGCTAGTAGGATTCTTCATTTTTTATAGTGGGTTGTGTATATTTTTACAATCCCTGCTATGTTCTGTAATTCTTTGTTTGAGATACCTGCCTTTTTGCCCTATATATACAGGCTGATTCACGGTGGATGACACATTAGACGTTTCTGGTGAACCAGACAACGGATCACTTTGAAAATTTAATGGAGGGCATATTCGGACATTCTCTAGCCAACTAAAATATTTTCGATAATGCGGTGTTGCCGCTTCTATTAGAAAGCAGTAGCAACTTTGATTTACCGAATATGCCCTACATTAAATTTTCAAAGTGATCCGTTGTCTGGTTCACCAGAAACGTCTAATGTGCCATCCACCGTGAATCAGCCTGTATATATATATATATATATTTTCTCACATTCAGGACATGGTATTTTATAGACAATATTGGATTTCAGGTAAATGATTTTCAATTGTATTTTCAGATTTCATACTAATTTTAAAATTTTTATTCTCTAGAGTCTTGCATAGTTGTGGTGTCAGACCTGCTACATACGGTAATTTGAAATATTCAATGTTCAACGGTGTTTCTTTTTTTTTTGTTCATTTATTCTGTCTGAATATACTAATTTTTTAATTGAAAATCTAGGATAGCAATTCTTGAGTAACATAGTTTCTATTAGTTTGAAGTTTTGGTTTTTGAAATTCGCATGTGATAAATGTGTAGCCCTGTATTTGAGATTGTTGATGATGTTTATTTTTTGTGTCATTAGGTGGATAGAGTGGTAGTTTATAAATCTTTCAAAGTATGTTGGTTTATGGTACCAATCAGTTTTAATTTTGTTGTTAGATTTTATCAGCAAAACATCGAGAAAAGCAATTCTATTATTTTTTTCTTTTTCAACGGTGAACTGAAGTTTGGTATGATAACTATTGAATGTTGTTAACATTCTATCTACGTTTTCTTTTTCTATGCACAAAACTTCATCATCAACATATCTTTTGAAAAAAATTATCGGAAAATTACATTGACGTAGACATTTATTTTGTAAGTCAGACATAACAATATCAGAGCAAATTGGTGATAAACAGTTTATCTACTTTCACTAGTTCGGACTTCCATTGTCTACTATATAAAATGATTTGAAATCCCTGAAACAACTAAAAAGAAGAATTGAAAATGAATAGCTGAAAATAACAATTATATTAACCAAAATAAACCTGAAATGAAATAATAGTGAAATAAAATACAAGTAAAAATAGAACAATTGAATAAATAAAAATAAAGAAATGAAAAAAGAAAATTAAAATGAAAAGTGGAGAGATTCCAAGTCACGTTAGTTCACGACGTTTCGATTGTTATTATCTACAATCGTCTTCGGGTGATGACTGTCATCACAATGAGACATATATATTGGCTATGAATTTCATTATTTCGGACTTCCACTGTCTTATATTATATGAAATAATTTGAAATGCCTGAAAGAACCAATAAAAAAGAAAAATCAAAGAGAATAGCTGAAAATAACAATTATATTAAGCAAATTACAGTTAAATAAAATACAATCAAGGAAAGAACAATTAAACAAAAAAATTAAATAAAAACGTAAGAGATCCCAAGATCCACGACGTTTCGATTGTTGGTATCCACAATCAAACGTCTTCGTCATCACTCGAAGACGATTGTGTATACTAATAATAAAAATGTCGTGAAGTAACTTCGCTTGGAATTTCCTGAGCTTATAGTTTTTTTATTTTTGAATTTTTGTTTCATTGTCCTATTTTCAGTTGTATTTTATTTTTATTTCACTATAATTTCATTTCCGGGTTATTTTGCTTAATATAATTGTTATTTTCAACTATTTTTTTTAATTTTTCTTTTTCACTGGTTCTTCCAGGCATTTCAAATTATTTTATATAATATTAGACAATGGACGTCCGAACTAATGACATTCATCATTAAAAATTGTCAATCACCTTCAAACAAACATATATTGGATATGCTACATCAATAATTCGAATAGTCAAGAAGTACTTCATTGTGAGACTTTCACTGAACAGTTTCACAAAAACTTCCTCGGTTTCTAAAACTGGTCCGTTGAAATTTCTTTCTGTGTCTGGCATCTTTCGAGCTCTGTGTTTTCGCTTCCAGTATAATCCAGTGTGCCTCCAACCCTGAAGGCGATATCACACACCACCGACGCCGGCGAAACGATAGGGAGAAATACCAAAAGACGACAGCCCGCATTCAGAAATATCAGTATTTTCATCTGGAGAATATATTGAACAAGCTCGTCTCTTACAATAATATTCAAATTTGGGATTTCAATGTTACATTCGACTTTTTTTAGTTTCCGTTTTATCTTTCAATTTAGTATTCAAATTCTTCATAGTTTTAATATTTTTTGGCACATTTTGATATTTTCTTCATTATGAAAAAGTTTTATGATATTTGAAAATCATTTTTCAAGGTTAGGTATAGATTTATGAGAAATATTGATAGGTGAACTATCATTACATACATTTCTGTTAATTACATCGGAATTTGTATTACTGTCAGTATTGAAAATTATTCTATTAAGAAGTTTTCTGGGATAAGAATTTCCGATCAATATGTTTCTAAGAATTCTGATTTTTTTTGCTTGAGTGTATGTATAATCTCAATATCCAGTTCACTATTGAAGAGGAAATGAACAACTCTATTCCTTTCCTCGATATGAAGATATTGAGATCAGAACAAAATATCATCACTGAATGGTACAGATAACCAACATCAAGTAATACATTCATTAATGACCATTCGTATCATCCAAATAAAATGAAAATTAATTTAATAAAATCATCAAAAAACAGAATCATCAAAATTACCCATTCCGATATACGAAACAAAAGTTTGTCTAATTTCAGTAAAATTCTGATCCAAAATTCTTATCCTACATCTTTAGTAAACAGAATTTTATTTTATGAAAGAACAAACTTTCAAATTAATGAAGAAGTTGACGCAACAACGTTATACCTACATTCATATATAAATCGCTCCCATATATTCAAGAATTGACATCAAAATTAATTCATGTCTTTCGAAATAATAACCTCAAAATATCCAAAACAAGTGTCACTACTATATCTAAATTATACAATAAACTAAATGCTCACATTTCAAATAAACAAAAATCCAATTTAGTATTCAAAACTTCTTGTATCGGTTGTTCTAAAACAAATATAGAACAAACATCTAGACCTGTAAGTAGTCACATCACTTCCCATAAGAGCGGCTGTAGACGAAATGTGCATTAACAGAACACGTGAATTCGGAGGATCATGAAATGGATTTTGAAAACTCACATATTTTAGATAGAGAAATCAATACAACTAAAAGAATATTTTTGTAAATGATACATATCAATCACGAAGAACATTCAATGAATAAAACAACTGACATTGAAAGTCTCAGCAAAATTCACACATACCTACTGAAATATGATAAAGAAAATAAAAGATCAAGTAGGTAATTCGAGTATCATTCAGAATTTTCCCGCTGACATTGTCAATCAAATTTTGATCAACTGTCTGTTATTCACACGTTAGTAAGTTCTCCATATTTAATTATTGTTACAAAATATATTATCTTAATATTATAGTTGTCCTGACGAAGGTGTGGAATATTCCGAAAGCTTAACATACAACAAAGAGTTAAGAAAGGTTAATGCAGTCAAGCTGCTGGAAAATAATTCCATGAAAATCAAAAAATAAATAGAAAGTACTTTTTGATCATTCCCATATTGATTTCTGCGTTTACGCAGCTATTTTTATCAAGTACTTCCTTGGTTTTTATAATTTTGTCTTCAATCGAGGACCGCCTGCCCAGTACTGACGATGCCCAATAGGCTGAAACAGCTGTCTACAGGTGGACCTTAAATTGAAATCAATATGGGAATGATCAGCCCATTGGGCATCGTCAGTACCGGGCAGGCAGTCCTCGATTGAAGGCAAAATGAGAAAAACCATGAGAGTACTCGATGAAAATAACTGCCTAAACGCAAGCGAAACATAAGTGGAACCACCTATTGGTGTGACACCCAAATCAACTTGCCAAGTTTTTATATCAGTGTTGGTGGTTTGACCAATCAACCGACAGCTGCGGTAGCAGAAATTTGGGAAGCTAAATCGATGGCGGCATCTATTATAACTGAAGATTATTCGTAAAACTAATTCTGGTTGCTGAACATCCAAATTCTATCCCTAACCAGAAGTGAGAGCTCTCGATTGATGAGCAAAAAATGGAAAAAATCTATATTCAAAGGTTCACATCTCGAAAACTGTACAATTCTGGGCTTTGGCTGTGAACACTTTCAATCAGCACATCAAGAACTACTACATATCAAAATTTCGGCAAAATTGAAGGTAAGCCATTTCTCGTAATGGCGGGGTCCTTCAAAATATTGAGGAAACATTTTACAATCCGAAACAAAATTAATCTTCATACTCAATGAAACACCGAAACAACTGTTATTTTTTGAAGAAAAAATCGCACTTGGTGAACAGGTAGAATTTAGAGTATTTTACCTACTTGCTGAATAGTTGTCTTGAGGGAGCGGAGTCGCGGGACACGCCCCCTCAAGAGAACCCCTTTACCTCGGTGAAGGACATGTCGCCCAAAGTGTGGGGCTGAAGCACGAGGACGTGCCCAGGAAGGCCAGAGGGCCAACCCGAATTCACGAGGGGAAGACATTGGCAGTACGACGGGTTGTGTGTGATCCCGAATTGTTCAAAAACACTCTGGCGCCTAACATCAACGTTTTAAATGACCAGTACTGGGCGGGTACTGAAGACGTACATGAGGTACGAAATCCCGTTCAGGCGGAATTCAGGCAAAGGAGAGGGTGCGGGATAGCTGAAGAGGGTGCATGAGGAATGCAACCCTCACGAGTTGACGCACGAGTGCCATTGCTACAGGCAACCGGACAACAAGAAGTTGAAAAACCGGTCGACAAGATGGAGGAATTGTTCACCCGATTGGTGACGATTCTGGAGTGTCGCAGGGAGCCACAGAGAGGCTCGGAAAGCGATTCCCAAATTTTGAAAAAGTCAAGGTGCCTTCTCCAACCTTTAGTGGACTGGTAAACGAAGATCCCTTCGAGTTTTGTAAGGAAGCTGAGAAGTAGCTTTTGGAATTACACCCTTCAGTATGGATAGCGACAGCCGGACAATAACTGAAGGGCGCAGCAGCGCAATTGTTCACCCTTTACAGAAATATGACCCTGGATTGGGCATTTTTTACAAATCGCTTACAAGAGCGTTTCGACAATGAACTCTAGATGAGTTCACTAGAAAGCAGTTTATACGGGGTGGATCAGAAAAAAGGCGAATCGATAACGTCTTTAATATTGAACAAATTAGCCAGAAGGATATATCCAGATATGGAAGAACGGAGGATCGTCCAACTTATCATGAATAGGATGTGTGCAGAGGTGAAGGTTCACCTCCAACCGCACACATTCACCACCATTGAAGAACTGACACAGAAGGCAGTGGCTGTAGAGTCACTGCTGAGAGGCAGTAGCAACAGCAACATTAGCAGTAACACAACACAGCGCAACTACCACGAGGACAGAGAGCCTCGTCGTAGCAACGCAGGAAGCCACGACAAAGGGGGTCAAAGAGAGGGCCCGCCTAAACCGAACCACAACGAGGACAGAGGGCCTCGTCGTGGCAACGATGGACGTCAGAACAGAGGGGGTTAAAGAGAGGACTCGCCCAAAGTACCCCGAAAATGACAGGAGCCGATAGGGGGCAGTTATGTGCAAGCTAGAGAAGCTAGGCCCCAATCAAGACAAAATGAAGAACCAGCAGGGGGCAGGGCAGCACCTCCGAGAAGGTGCTATAACTGCAATGGACTCCACTGGTGGAGGGACTGCCCAAACCAGCGAGGAGGGGCAGATACCAATTCAAAGAAGAACTACCAGTCGATGGCAGAGCCAGACGGTAGCACCGTGGAGCGCGTGGTCGAGGCGACCAAACCGCGCGACAAGAGCGAAGAACAGCAGAAGCCGTTGGGAAACGCCAGCGGGGGCTGCAAGAGGGCTCCCGAGGGCGGTTCAACGACGAAGGGCAGGCAGTGAACACACTGTCTGTCAAAGGGCGAGTATATCCTGACGGACGTGCCCCAACGAAGGTGGAAGGTCCACCCAACGAGGGAAGGCAGGGCAAATCGAGGAGATTTGTACTTGGACCACCGGCGGGCGTTAAACGCAAGGACGATGTCGAAAAGCAGCTGAGGGCTGAAAAGCTCAAACTGGAACCGCCGGTGGGCGTTTAACGTGTAAATGTAGTCGAGAAGCAGCTGGGAGCTGAGGAGCTCAAGCTGGAATCGTCGGCGGACGTTGAACGTGGAAATAGGGAAACCCAGAACAAGGCCAACCCCAGGAGAGGACACTGGGACCCAGATTTGGTAGGTCGGGTGGGCTAAATTTTGAAAACCGAATAGGACTTAGGTCCGAAAGGCTAGAAAGCTACACCGTCAAGAAAAGCCAGACTGAGCCAAGTGGACTCAAGTCTGGTGGACCAGTAGGTCAAGTTGGGGTTGAGGAAAAGCAGGACAGGTTGGCGAAATCTGTGCTTGACATGCAAGGACTCATCGACGAAAGGACGGATCAGCAAGTGGAAAGGGAGGTACTCGGACCACAGAAAAGCAGCACAGTGGTGCCTGAAGTTAATTTACAAGAAGCAGCACAAAGATAGAGGCTGGAAAAAATTATTCGTCGTGTCGGAGAGGCAAGTAAGATATTACGAGGTATGTTCTCGAAAAGGCAACTAGTTGTCTTGGACAGGCCGAAGTCCTGTGGAGGAGGCATACCTCAAAGCAGAAAAGGAGCCCTTCCAGAAAGAAAGAACAGCTTTACAGCTGTGCTCCCAACCCGCAAACATCCCAGAGCGATTGTGGAGCGAAACCAAAGAGAGTTGAGGGAACGGGAGTTGACGCGTGTCACAGGCGTTTTCAGGATGGGTACTGAAACTGGAAGAGTGACTGGTAGTCGGGGTCGAGTGGACTCAGGTCTGGTCATTCAGCCAGCAGTAGATGTCGGGGGAATCCTGTGTGATGGAGACCCTTGGCCAACGAAGCAGCGAGTAGCAGAGGTTGAGGGAATCTTGTTTGAGAAACCCCCAGCCGAAGACTCAGCAGGCAGCAGATGTTGGGGGAATCCTGTTAGATGGACACCCCCAGCCAACGATTCAGCCAGTGGCTGATGCTGAGGGAATCTTGTTCGATGAAACCCTCAACAAAAGGCAGAAGTAGTGGCCAGGCAAACCGAGGGAGGTCCTTGCCTCGCCGAAACTACGGATACAGACAACCAGGCGAAAGCAGTGGCCATGCAAACCAAGGGAGGTCCCTGCCTCGCCCCAACTGCGGAAGCCAACAGAGAGGTGGAAGACCCTAGAAACCAGTAGCAGACCAAAGACAGACCTGGAGGAGTTCATTTTGACAGACCCACTGGGCAGTGGATATCGGGCGAAAGCATGCGGAAGCTACCCTGAATTTCCCGATGAAACCTATTTCGGAAGGTAGTAGCGACACGGTTGCGAAGAAGCGCCGACAGCGACTAAGGACAGATGCAGCGATTGCTAAACCAAACTCGAAGGAGCGGCAGCCGAAGTGCGTTACAGGTACAACCGGTGTACCTAGGAAGGTTACTGAAGCCGGGGGTGTGACTGGTAGTTGTAGTCAAGGGAAGGGACTCTTGACTGGTTCACAAGGAAGTGGACCTTTGCGGCGAACGCGCACGGAAGCTGGTAATCGTTACCTAATGAAGCCGATCCTGAACGGTAGCAATGATGTAATCAGAGACCTGCATGGAAAATTGCCCAGGATAGACACTGGAATTGAAGATTTTTATTTGCAGCGGGACGACGCAGCGAGGAAGCTGACGCAGCCCAAGACACTGGTGCACAGTGGGGGTTCGCCGAGGCTTCTGCGTCAAACTGCGGGGCCGGACGCTCACGGTGGGAGTCTCGTTTGGAACGAGGACTGTTTGCTAGGGTGCTCTTGGCCAGCAACGCACGAGGCCGATGGTGGTATCGCTTTGGAAGCGAGAGAGACCAGCCTGAAGCTGAAGCGGACTGTCCACCGGGGCACCAGTGAACTGATAGAAGATAAAGAGGAGAAAAGGCTTACCACCCGAAGAGGTAGCCTGGACTCTAGGAGAACCACCAGGTAAACAGGGACTGGAATGGGATCGGTATAGAAAAGGACCGAACCGAATACTCGAGAACCCATGACAAATGTTGGGAAGGAGCGAGGGGAACCTATGCTGGTAGGAACCCCAAATGGACCAAGGATTCTACCAGAGTAGGACCTTGGGGTAGGGTGAATCTGCAGGAGGGGCCTGCGGAGACGTCCGAAGGCGAACGCGACTCGCATCGTGGCGATGACAGGTGCGCTGGACCTGGGTGATAGTGACCAGAGCCCTGATACACTAGAACCCTGTGAGCGAAACAAGTGATGTCCTATTGGAGCCATGGCGGCGTGCCAAAATAGGAACCTTTTTTAAAGGAGGGGGGTGTAGTGAAACAAAACAAATTTTGAATTTCAAGAGCTCCAGTACAAGGACCACCCACTCAGAATGAATATGGGGAAAATATGGAAAAAACATTGGTTTTCTCAAGATATTCCAGCCTAGTTTTGAAAATCAGGATGTGAAATATCGTTTCCTAAGCGATAGAAAAATCTTTTGCAAGATTAGTAGCCTTCGCCAATTTTTTTAATTGGGAAAAAGTCGATTTTATGGAAAATGGCTTTTTCAGCTATCTAGATAGGGAAATCGTGCTTTCTTCAAAGGAGTATCGATAGGGATTCTTAGTAGCTTTTGTTTGACACCTCGATCACGGTTCTAGTGCTCGTGGTTCAATTTTTATTTGCATTCAAGTTTTGAAAAATATCATATTTTTCAAAGGCATTTTTCTGCAAGAAGGAATGGGAATATCGAGACGCGGCATAAGACTTTTTGTCTTAGGGCGTCGAGTTCTATATGAAATCGAGGAAAACGAAAATTTTGAATTTTCGCGATTTTCCGAAGATTTCCGAACACGGCCGAAGACTGTTTGATTTCATTTATCGAAAAACGCAAATTGAGGAAGCGAAACGATATATGGAAGACAGGAACAGCGGCATATAGAGGTCAATGGAAAGTAGCAGAGAGGTATTCCTACTTCAAAGTCCAGCGCCTGCATAAAAATAGGCCGTAAACGCTGGCAAATACATATGAAATGAGTTTTTTTCGTTGTGTAAATAATGAATCTAGGTCAGGCAGAATCGCACGACTTTTGCGATCGCCGATTGGCTGAAAGTGGAGCGGAAGAGAGCCCGTTTATTTTGAATAAATATACGAAGTCTCGAGCCACGATAGTTAGTTGAAGTTTGAACATCGAGCGAGTAGTAGTCATCTTGAAAATCCGAAGCTTTTTTGAAAGTTTGAAGCTGCGGTCGGGATTTATTGAATGATTTCGAGTCTCTGGTTCTTTTCGAAACATAATAGAGACAAATCACAGCAGAGGAGTCTTCAGGGATCTGCGGTTACCCTTAATCAGTGGAATTGGAGGAATTTTTACCGGTATCAGGAATCTCCAGGACCAATAGAGATTAAATCGGAGCAGATCAGTGGCTGAACATTTATTCGAGGAATTCTAGGATTGTGGAAACTCCGGGACTTAATAGAGCTTATACTGGAGCAGATTACTGGTTGGATAATTCATTGAAATGTTTAATCATACCTTAAGTTTATCCAGGTTCCTTTTGGCACTCCGCCAAAGGAAAGCAGCCCAAATCCTGCAAAGGAAGAGCAGGTCCTTACTAAAGTTGCCCGGTCTCACTCCACCTGACCACCTTGCAGTGTTGAAGGTCGAGGTGTTTCGAGATTAAACTCGGGAGGGTCAAGACATCATTAGTTACGTCCTTCGGGCAAACCACTCAACCTAACCGTTGGGACCTTCCAGGATTACGATACTTTTCTACCTTATCCTGCGAGCGGCCCTCATCCTAGGGTGCTGTTCAACCGTTAGGCTCCTTGTTTCTAAATCACTAGCTCAGTTCACCCTGTAGGTCTTGGATAGGAAAGTAGCTTTCGCGTTCCAAGGGTGAACTTGAGAAATATTAGATTTCCGTGAATCCTTCTCTCTGACTATTTCCTCGTCAGAGTAATTTTAGGGAAACTTCGAATCGAAATGCAGACTAGGGCAAAACAAGCGCGAGCGCAACTTGCAGAAAATACATCAGTGCCAAATCGCGAGACCACAACCTTCGGTCAAACAAATTTCTTGTCAGACATTTTTAGTCGCCTGAGTGCGACTCCGACGAGCCGACAAAGAACCCCTCTGGAATCTGTTTTCACACGAAACAGCATTCCGAGAACTACGGTAGGATCAGCTAGTCTGAGGCTAGGTTCTACTCAGCGTACTCTTTCTACACACTAGGACACCAGTACCTCTCCTTTGGTCGCAGAGCGACAATCCCTGGGCATTGATGGTTTTTCAGCAAGCCAAATAATTCGAGAATTTGATATGTCACAAAGGACGAAGCTGCCCTCAAACCGCGATAAAACAACGCGAAATAGTATGTTTGAATAAAATCGCATTAGGGAATAAAACCTTGTCGATGAGAAGAATTGACCTACTACATGCAGAAGTGGAACTTCAGGCGACGTCCCTACGAGAAACTGGACATCATCCCCAAGGAGTTGTTCCAGCCAGACCGCAAAGCGAACCCCAATTAGGGCTTCGCGCGATCTTCTATGCTGAGATTGGCTCCGAAATCAAGAAAATTGCATTTTTGTTCCCAATCGGAACAAAACGTAGAAATCGAGGATTTTTGCCGACGGCAACAACAGGGAGGATTTTTCCCTTCGAAACCGATAGTTCTGCCTGAATGCGAGCCGTTGAGGCATACTACGGAGGAGTTACCCGCTTATGTGGTAACCCCGAGTCCAAGAATACACAGGGTGTACAGTCATCCTGTGGAAACCGAAATCGTAAGAGAAACATTGCCATTGTCAAACCCGACAGGAGAATCATGCCATAGCGGACAAGCCTTTCGAAACAGCGAGAGTTTCAAAAGAAATACCACCGGACAGAACTTCCGAAACAAGGAAAGTTTCGAGAGGCGCGGTGAAGGACAGCGTTTCTTTGCTTTGGCAAAGAAGGCTTTGGATATGCTGGCGACAGGGAATTGAGCGACGAAGCACAGGTCGTCCGATGCCAGGCGTCTCGATGCCCCCAGGGGGAAACACTTAGTGATCCCTGAGAGGAGAAGGGTGCTTTGCGCACAGGAGCGCCTCGTACCCAGTTCGAGCCGGATACTGACGACCTAACGGAAGCGCTAGGGGGTGGTGGAATGCCAGGGGGCCACCCTGAAGCCGAGAGAGGCTTGGGGGTGGTCTCATGGCGGGGTCAGTACCTCTATAACGAATCTCAATTCCCAGAAGAGCTAACTGAAGCAAACCAACCGCCCGACGTACCCAGACAGGAACTGAGTCCTGAAATCCCTAGGGCTCAGGTTTGGGAGGCCAGCCGGACAGCAGCTTGACTGCATTGACCTTTGTCGATTTCATATCATTTCTAGAAACATATGGATTCGTTTTCCGATGGCATTTCAGGTTAGCTTCCCAAATTTCTGCTACCGCAGTTGTCGGTTGATTGGTCAAACCACCAACACTGACATAAAAACTTGGCTAGTTGACTTGGGTGTCACACCAATAGGTGTTTCCACTTATGTTTCACTTGCGTTTGACGCAGCTATTTTTATCAAGTACTTGTCTGATTTTTCACATTTTGTCTTCAATCGAGGACCGCCTGCCTGGTACTGACGATGCCCAATAGGCATTCGAAAAAGTGAGTGGTAATTCAATGCAAATTTTTTATTTATGCGCTGTTTTGAAAAACTATCCATATTTCCCATTGGAATTATCACCAGCCATTCATTCAAACAGTACAAAGTCGAGTTCATAAAATCACACTGTACTGTACTGTATCGCAGTCTCATTTGCCTATATTTGTTAGCGTTGACAGAATTCCACTTTTCCAAAATATGCATTACGCCACCTATCTTGAAAGCTGAAGTGAAAAATCTTGAAATCTATAGCTATATAATTCAACAACCTGGAAAAAGTTTTCCGGCAAAAAGCAACAAAATCTTCATTTCAGTAATTTTTCAAATGTTCGCAAATTTCATATTACTCGTGAGTTCGATATCAACCTTACACAAACTAATAAAACACAGCTCGGCAACTCCTTCATTATATCCCTGAGAAATCTGAAACGAGCCTGATAAAACGACTATTAAGTACTTAATGCCTGAAAACGAAAAAGATACTAAATCAATATTCTTCTTAATTCAAAGAAATAACATGTGATTTAAAGTCCCGGACCTAAGAGAGAAAAGGCGGTTTTTCATTCGGAATTGGCTTTATTCATCAATGTAATATCCATTTATCTTTTGCCTCAAAATAGGCCTGAGTTTCTAGAATAAGCTCTTCATTCGAGCGAAATTTCTTATCGATGAGCATTTGAGCACTTTTTCGAGGTCTGCGAACAGCCAGTATTGGCAGGGAGCCAAATCTGGCGAATACGGTGGACTTGGGAGCAATTGGAAGTTCATTTCATGTAGTTTTACTATTTTTTTGATTGACTTGTGACACGGTGCGTTGTCTTGATGAAACAATTTTTTGCCATATACGGTCGTTTATTTGCAATTTCAGCCTTCAAACGCTCCAATAATTCTATATAATTCACTGACGATGATATTTCCCTTCTCAAGATATTCGATGATTATTACACCACGCTCATCCCGAAATGCCGAGGCCATAATCTTTTCAGCCGATTATTGTGCTTTCGGGCACTTTGGACAAGGTTCACCAGTTGCTCTCCACTGAGATGACGATCGTTTTGATTTTGGAACGGGGTGATGGATCCATGTTTCTTCCATTGTCACATATCGACGCAAAAATTCCGGTTTGTTATGTTTAAACAACACTGCTCAGAATCATCAACACGTTCTGGTTTTTGGTCAACAGTGAGCTCGCGTGGCATCACAGAGCTTTCTCATTGTCGAATGCTCATGCAATGTAAAGCCAACACGTTCCTTTGATATCTTTACAATATCAGCTAACTCACGCACCTTCACTTTTCGATCATTCGAAATGATTTTGTGGATTTTTTCATGTTTCCTAGTGTTACTGCCTCATCTGGACGTCCATTAGGTTCTCCATCAAAAGTGTTTCTACGACCACATTTGAAGTCAGCAAATCAATGTTTAATTATTGTTTCTGATAGAAAGAAGTTCTTTTAACACTTTTCAAGCCATTGCTTCGCTTGAACAATATTTTTTTCCACAAAGAAGCAGTGTAAAATTGAAACACGAAATTGTGTTTGATCCATTGTTTTGGTAATAACAAAAGTCACACTCAGCACTCATAAACTCATGAGTGGAATATCATGAAATTTCAATAGCTTCATTTTGAAGCTTAGTACTAACTGAAAAAGCGGTGAATGCAATAAAACTAGCGTCATCTATTCGTTAGGTCTGAGACTTTTCAGCCTAGGTAGTACATTGCACCCTGAGGAGGGGTTGGATTCATATGATCACAAAACATTACGGAAATCAATTCAAAATCTATCAACAGTAGGTATATCAATGGCAAAAGGTCTTTTCTCCGAATTTCCCGCCTATAATATCTGTACTGGTCGATATTCATGGAGATTTTTTTAAAATCTGCATCGTATCATAATACAAACTGGAATTCTGGTCTCGTACGGATTATTGGAATCAGAGACTGAACAGTGGAATCAGTTGAATACTGTTAAATATTTGAAACAGAGGGAATCAACTGTGAGTAGAACGATTGAAGTTCAATGACAGACTTTTTCCAACAACAAGTATCCTAGATACCAAAACATTTGAATCTCATTCTCAAATTAGAGTCCTCATGGTAGACTTCATGATATCACAGAATAGTAATGTCCATGGTTTCGCCGATTATGATTTTTTCTTCAATTTCGGAGACCATTTGTTTCCTTTCATTTTGATAATTCATCTACCCGTGAGTCGTTCCTTCAATCACTGTCTTAGGAGAAAATATAAATAGGTGGGGCACCGTCTTGCTGAAAATATAAGATAACCTCCTCTATAATTGAATTTCCTTTTCCATTACTGTTCTAAAAATCTCAACAAGAAATGTTTTATTATGAACCCCTCCTCCCATTTTTCATCAACCAGAATGGAAAACAGATTTGGATTCCTGCTGCAAGAAGCTCCATCGGACCAAAACCTGTCATTGGCATCGCTTTAGGCTTTGCCAAACAAACAATGAACACCTGGATGGCAAGAAGATTTATGGACTTTTGTCAGAATCTTCCAGGATTGGCTCATTGCAAGGCGTTTATTCACCCTTGGAAGCTTGATACTAAACAGTAGAACTATAGTAGAGATGAAGTACGATGTCTAACAGGCCTTCTCACAGATCACTGTCATTTGAATAATAATATGCAGAGACTCTGACTATCGGAAGACAGTGTGTGTTGCCTCTCTTTGTAAAATTATGAAACAGCAGAGCACATACTTTGTGCCTGCCCCGCTGGGGACCGAATCAGGTTTTCAGAGTTTGGCTGAGCCGTACTCTTACCATCTGACCTGAAAGATCACTCACCATAAAAACAAGTTGGTTTCGTTAAAACGCTGGGTTTATCTCGTCGAGTATGAATAGGTGTGAGCCACAATAAACCCTTGTGGGTTGCACTGGAGGGTCTAATAAACCCCCTCACTTTTGACCTAACCCAACCTAACCTTTCATTTAGAAAATTGCTGCCCTTTGTCACTATTTTCGACCTTTTAATTTGTTAATTCACAGAAGTACAACAATGGAAAGTACAACAAGTAGAGTGAATTACTATTTGTTATAAATTTTCTAAATTCAATTGAACAATCAAAATAAACGTCAGCTGAATCGGTGAACTTTTGCCAATGTAACATAAATCCTTTAATTCCGTCAGCATAAAAATGGTGTGCTCGTGATTCGATGAACGCTGTTTTTGCCTGGTCCTGATTGACATGCTATACCGGTGAGAAAGTTATCGAAATGCTTAAAAAGATGGTAGTCGGTTGGCGAGAGGTCTCAGGATCTCTTCTGTTAACCAGTGCCGGCTGCTGCTGACGCAATTTTTGGTACATTTCCCCATAACAGGGCTCTGCTCTGATAGTTTAGTCCGATTGCAGAATGTTATAGCCGCTGACCACTCTACAGTTGACAAAGTCTCTTTTCAGTGGATTATCACCTTTGGGAAGTGTCTGGGTAGCTCATCGGTGTCCAACTACTGTCCTGAAGTCTCCTTTTATCGTAGGAGATCCAACATTCACCACACGTGACGTTTCGGTTGCGTAAGAGCAAATTATAACATACTTTGGAACATGACAATTTCTGTCGATCATTCAAATCGTGGGGCATCCACTTTATGAGCTTGTTGATCTTTCTAATACATTTTAATAAATCATCAAAATTTCTTCAAGTATTGCCCAAAGAAAAACTAGCCCTGGTATCTTCTATTGAGCAGTGGATATAGTAAAATACAGACATGGAATATGAAATTGCAATTCCTTCGTATTTGAGGTTTCAAAAGTAACTTTTTCTTTTGTGATGCACTGTTTGGAACCTTTGGTGTAGTAATGAATATTACTAGAGTTTTTTCCCAACACCAAACCGTTATTTTAACACGTATTCGATCACCAAGTGATCACAGCAGTCGATACCATACAAACTCACTCAAAAAAATAACTTGATATGAATGAACTCTACAGTATTCCATAGAGTTCTAGTATTTGTAACGTAACAAATGCACCACGCCAAGTACATTCAATGTGCACTTTATCTCACTGGAGCGGGTTTGCAATTGTTAGCTACATTCCCCTTAGGGGTGTTGTATCGAAAGTGCAGAGATGCGCGAGAGTCGCCTCTAATATCGAATTTGTATTTGGGCGAATTCCGTGAGACTCTTCTCGTATTCCCGGCAATGTCTTATCGCATCGGAGTTACCCCAAAATGAGAAGGGAAGTGGATTACTTGTCGTAATTCCCAACTGATACATACCGGATATGGATGTTGAATTATAGGAAAATTTGGAAAGCACACGGTACACTGAATTTGCAGTTTGGAACTAGCCGGGTTGGTTGGTAGTATGAAAATTTTTCCAATCACTTCAAAGAACAATGTATTTACGAACAATAATGAACTGATTCTCCTTTATTTACAGAACACCACACACAATCATCGGCTTACAAGTAGTAAGCAGATATGGATAGATTTATCCGATTTGAATGTTCACAATAAAAAACAACTTGAATCTACTCCAGACTACTTACTTAACGTTGAAGGTATCAACAAATTTTTGGAAGTATATCCAA
>NW_019295383.1:6522-17979 GCF_000500325.1 Leptinotarsa decemlineata
CCTTGAGGTACACCGGTCATCTGTCGCTAATTACAGGCACATTATAGTAATCTCTAAATAATTGAAAAAATCATCAAGGAAAGATTATATTCTTAGTTATAAAAATTCAATATTTTATCAGTTCGTCAATATGGCTTTAGAGAGGGCAGATCTACAGAGGACGCTATTCTGAAAATGACGAAGGTGATTTATTTATTTCTGTGTGGTTTCCGACACTGAGGAAGATCTGATGATTTTGTTCACGTTCCTTAACTTAGATTGCGTTGGGTCCCGTTGAAGTTTGCGATAGTTTGCCGGGTCTAGTAGTTCTTCAATTTTGCTGTTAATAGAGATCCACAAACACACGGAGAATTTCAACAGAAAAGAAGAAGCGGTGAACCTCAATCGAATATGGAACCCCATTTTAAGGAATTCGAGAATAACGAACAGGACAACAGGCAGCGAGATTGTTAATGTTCCAGGTTAAAGTGTAGGTACGACTACAGGTACAAGAGCAGGTACGAGCACAGGTACAAATACAGGTACAGATACAACGTCTTACCTGACAAGGCATAAATGCGCTTTACGAAGCCTAAAAGGTAGTCATCGGACAGCAAGCCATGATGGTTAAACATCTGAAGAAGCTAGCCACTCGCACCAGCGAAACGTCAGGAAGAAATTCCAAAAATCCACGGCTTTCAAACTCGAGAAGCAATGATACTGAAAACCTCAGCCGTGAAAGTCTAAACCATTTTGTCAGCGTCAATATAGTAGAACTCTGCCAAGGATATGGCTGATTGGCCAGCTGGGTATACTTGAGTTGGTCCTTTTTTTTTATCTCTTGAAGATGATCACTTGAGGTGATCGAAACACGTGTTGAGGTGTTAAAATAACGGTTTGGGGAGAAAAACTCCAGTAATATTCAACTTTCTCTGGTCAATTTTCCACTTTTTCCTTTCTGATAATCTCATTTTACTGGCCTGTTTCAACAACGGCTCTTGATTTCCTTGTTAGCTGTGCTCCTCTCTTCTTTTATCGTTCTGCACAACTTTTCAGAACATTGTGAGCGACGCAGATTCTCCTGCACACTCTCACAGACAACGGCGATATTTTCGGCAGATCTTGCGTTTTGTCGATGTTCCGGTGTTGGTCGATCGTTTACTCAACCAGAAAACTTAAATTTATTTAACACAATGCGAATAGTCCTCCTCTCGGTAGGATGATTATGGCGACCGTAAAATGGGCGAATCGCGCGGTACGTTGCCCGAACAGAACTGCCATTTTGATAAAACAATTTTATTATTTGCACGTGTTGTTGAAAGCTATATCCGTGCTCGGTGATTTAGCAAAATAAATGGAAATAACCCTGAAATTTATTTCCAATCTAACTTTTTGTCTTATTATTTGTTTACCATTTAAAATTTCATTTCCGATAGCCTGTTTCATTCTAAACAAAAAATGTATCTTGGGTTTTTTGCCCAAAATAAACCAGTTCGCAGCAAAAAATTATTTTACGAACAACTACCCTGGGGTCGCGACCCCAGGGTTGCGGACCGCTGCTATAGAAGGTCGCCTGTTGATCGGGACCAGACGCCTTGTTGATATTCAGCTGTTTCAAAATTTGTCTGACTAAACGTTGTCAAGAAGTAAAATGTGGCAGTGTGGATTCTAGTGTGGGGATAGTGGGTGATGGTGCCTTTTCCAGAAAATCGACTGTAGGTTGGGACGCAAATTGTTCATCTAGTAAATTTGCTTCTTCTATGGCTGTTGTTGCAATTGAAGCATCGCAGGGAGTTCCCCAGGGTTCGAATTTAGGCTCCCTTTTTTATTGTTATTTGCTAATGGTCCAGTTACGTTCATCAGTAACACAAACTCGGTATTCGTTACAAGTTATGCTGACGATACAAATATTTTGATTGTTGAAGACAACATGGAGGCACTACATAAAACTGCTGAGGATATATATGATAAAATCATATTGTGGGCTGAAAAGAACAATTTGAAACTCAACAAACCACTGCAGCTCTAGTACACTCTTGACATTGTACCATGCTAACTTCCATTCACACCTTCGATATGGCATTCTCAACTTGGGGAATGAGTGCTTCTGTTAAAAGGATATTTCTCCTCCAGAAATATGCAGTTAGAATAATAGCTAAGCTAGGGTACCGTGATTCATGTAAAGATGCTTTTAAACATCTAAAAATTCTTACACTTGCCAGCACCTACATACTAGAGGCTAGTGCATACGTTTTCAAAAATAAATCCAATTTTCAGTCCTTTTTTCCAAATCATAACCACAATACTCGTTCGAAAGATCTAATCGTACCAAACGCTCATAGAACTTCTTTGTATGAAAAAAGCGTAGAGTATAGTGGGTGTAAATTATAAAATATGCTTCCAATAGCTCTCAAGAATTCCCAAAATATTAATGTGTTCAAAAGTCAGCTGAAAAAAATGCTACTTCAAAGGACTTGTTACACTATTCAAGAATTCACCAATCAACTAAGCTGAGATCTTGAGCTTTAGCACATTTGGTTAAAGTGTTTACTTTCAATACTTGAGAAATACTCGAGAAATTGTGTGTTGATTATATTTTATTGGCTTTTTTATAGTCTACAACAAGTTACATTTATTTTCTTATACATATTTATGTTACTTTTATTACTTATGGATGTTTATCACTGTTTGTGTTATTGTGTTTAAATTATTTTGACTGACTTATAATATGGTTACATATTATTTAGACTGATTCTCCTAATATAGTTACATGTAGTTATTTAATTTATATGTTTTTACATTTACTTTTACTTTTATAATTGACATTTTGTTTATTGTGCATAGATTTCTGTCAACTGTACTTTTCAACCAAATAAGGCTGAGTCATGATTACGGCGTAGTTTTTGGTCAAATCGAAGAGTTCTGGGATGAAAGCTGTTGTATGAATAATTGAATCTGTGAAAAAAAAATGTCAAACGTTTGCACCTGTCTGGTTGAACGACTGGGGACATGTATGTTTTCTGCGAGCCTCAAGTAAAGGTATGTTCAAAAGGCATTCCAGTGCAGTATAGTCATATCATACACGCATCTTGAAGGCAATATATCGCAAAAAATTGTGTTGTATTATGTGTGATTTATAGCTGATTATGGAGTCTAGGATCACACCTAGATCTTTGGTTTCAATAGCAGAATGTAAGGTCTGATTATTTATACTATATTCGAAAGTGATTGGGTGATGTGTTCGATGAAAGCGAAGAATTTGGCATTTGGATGCATTCAAACACATACCATTTGGCGAACACCAGTTAGGTAGGCAATCTATATCATTTTGTAGACACAATGTATCGGATTCACTTTCAATTATTTTAAAACATTTTAAATCGTCGACAAATAGCAAAGCTTCGCTTTCATGGTAACAGCTGATTAGATCATTGATAAAAAGGTTAAACAACAGTGGTCCCAAATGTGAACCTTGTGAAACAACCGATGTAACTGCGATGGAATGAGAATATTAATGATAAACTCTTACAATTTGCGTTTTTTTCGTAAGATAGCTCTTGAGCCCAGCAATATTTGCCCATCAACACCATATAAACAGAGTTTGTGGATCAATAGTTCATGATTAACTTTGTCAAAAGCTTTGGAGGAATCTGTGTACAGAGTCAACTTGTAAACCCATAGAGAGAGCATCAGACAAAAAATCAACGTAGGTAGTCAGACCCAGTTCAGCTGACTTTTTGGATGTAAATCCGAATTGCTGGGTCCCTATAATCGGGGAGCAGTCACGAGTAAGGTAGGTAATCAAAAATGATGCTCTCAAAAACGATAATTACAAACGTCGGATTTCGAGTGTTTTTGAGCAGACAATTCCATTTTTTACACAAAAGTTGATGCAAATTTTTTGATCCACTTTTTTCGAAAGTAGAACATCGCCCAACATGCAAAAGTTTTATGCCCTTCACCAGCAAACTAAACACGCTAAACAGCTGAAACTGTGTAATTTCGGTTTTTGCTTAATAAAAATTGTTATTTTCTAGCTAATCATTTTTACAGATTCTTTCAGGAGTATCAAATCAATTTATATCATATTAGACAATAGAAGTTCGAACTATTACAGTTTTGAAAATGGTGTAACAGCCGAAACTAGTCAACAATAAAGAAATATCGTGGAAAATAGACAAAAGTGTGATTTTGTAGTGTATCCTCAGTGAACATGAATTTCCACAACATGAACAAGCCGTCAATCAAATAAGTAATGAAGTACACCACGAAACATTGTCAACCACCTTCAAACAAATGTGTGATCGTGTACTAACATAAAAAAATCGCTAATCGAATGTACTGAGCCCGCGAAATTTGAACATTCATCTTATTTTTTGAACAGTCTACATGCATGTGAATAAATTAATCAACGTTAAAAACTTATTTGCAAAACTTCGAGGGGGGTCCACAGGGTACGAAAGAATATTTCACGTATGTTGTCACTGCAATGTCCCATAAATCACACGTGAAACAAAAAGATAATGGCTCGAACAATAAAGTAACCAAAGCTACTTACAGACACTCCTCCAGACTCCCCTTTTCACCTTGTATGTTGTCTACGGCATCAGAATTCACACCTTCCTTGACGTTTATAGTTTCTCCAAGTTAAATGTGAACCGAAATAGATATAACTTTGTTGAGAGCCATGAGAGAACAACTATAGGAACACACATAACTTACGAGCTGAATACGTGATAAATGGACATTATGGAGTTATAAAACGTTTTATAAAATACCTGTAACTTACAAAATGATGTTTCATTTTTCTTAGGTCACACGGTATATACAACTGAAAAGATATAAGATATTCCAGATTTGAATGAGATGAAATAAATAATTTTCTTCGTATCTCATTCGCATACTCATTTTATCTATCGAATTTTGTAAAATAAGATTTTTTTTCTAACAGTTGTTGATATTTCATTAATCTCAACAGAAGTTCTAAGTGACGTGCTGCATTTGTCAATTTTGTGATATTCATTGTAGAAGACAGATTATTGTTTTTGTTTTTCAAGAATTTTAAAAAATTGTGGCATCTGGATGGTAAACCAAACAGTAGGTTTTAAGTTAATCATCGGAATAAACTTGTCCCAGTTTTTAATGTCCCGAAAGCAACATAAGCAGATACTGGATGATTATTCTGTTATGTCCGTGTTTAGCTGGTGTCTGGTTATATATTTTGTGACTCTGTTACTCGTATGAACCAGTTTTTCCTGAACGATGTTTCGGTTTAATAATGTGTTCAAGAAATTTTTGCGGGAGCCACAAAATTTTATCTTAACGCCTCAAAGAATGGAGACAGGTCAAATATGTAAATGAATTCGGTTGTAACAGACAAGAGAATAGACAAATCTTTTCACAAGCACATTTTTATTTTGAATATTGGAATTAAAAACGGAGGTTTAGTTAAAAGTCAATACAGTCCACTCAAATCTAACAGTCGCATGCTTGACTCCTAATATTAACTTTCTATTCTTGCCCCAGTCCTGACTGCTCTCTCCCAAAAATATTTCCTTTTCGATTTATCTAAGATAAGAGTATACGAACCCTCGCAAGGGGTTTCGCACATATTGTGCCAATTCTTCTCGATTCCTTGCTCCAAGGTCTTCATTCTTCAGGTGAATAGGTTTTCTTTGTCACATTGTTACTGATACAGTAGTGCCTCTGTCTAAAGCATACTAGTGTCCTTGTGATGCTGAATTGTTCTACTGCTCAACTCGTATGAAGTTTATCCGAAAAATCTGTGTGTTCTTGTAACGACCAGTGGTTCTCCCAGGAAATCCCATTCAGCCCAGTACCTGCACCATATTTAGACACTTGTTACCATGTTTGTTGTTGAAGCAGCTTCCGAAAACTTCGTGTTCTGGCTTGTTCTACCCTCGTCCGATGTCTATAGGTCCAGTCTCATAGAATTCGATCTTACACGTGAACTACGTATAGGTTGCCGAGTTTCTTCTTTTCTCGGTATTCCAGGCTTTGAATTAGTTTTTCCATTTCCAGAATCCATTTTCAATCGATCTTAGAACACATATTTCTTGCGGTTCCTTTGCCATTTGTTTCGTCTTCACGAGTTGGTGATCTGTGTTTTTTCTGGTGTTGGCGACCTGATGTAGAATCGTTCGAAGTTGTCGATCTGTCATTCGTACTTGAAATGGGCGGTTTTTTCTCATTTGAGTGTTTTGTTTTGTTCTAAAAGCATCCTCCCCTTCCTCGTCAGTTGGAGGAATCCTTCTTTGTATATTGTCAGACCTGTTTCTAGGTCTGCCGTCTTAGAACTAGGTTCACTAGTTTCCCGCAATTGTAACAAACGTTCTCTTTCTAGTAGGTCCTTTTTTCGCAACAGAGGGACTCAGGTTAGAAACGATCTTGAAGTATTATGACAAGTTCCTGCAATGCTGATTATCCGATTGAATTTGGTTTCGCTTTAAGTCATTGAGGAACATTTTTGGCAGCTGCCAATACTGCGTCTACTGCAAGTTGTTTACTTTGAAAATCGTTGTGGCTGATCTTAGGAATGGTAGTGAAACTATAGAGTATTTCCTGTGCTGATCACGCAGGGTCACAATGATTGTCCAATGAAGGTTTCAGTGTTATAACTAAAGGTGAAGTCCTTGTTTCTCCAGATAGGATTGTTCTCATAGAAACAGATGTACTTTGCCCAAGGAGAGCTGACCATTTGTTGACGTGATTCATTTACCTGTTCGTTGAGTTTTTATGTTCACCTCTTCTGTGACATGTTTAGTCTCTTCTGTGATGCCCGTCCCGAATTTTCTGAACTTTACCTTGAACCTCTTTAAACGTCGTCTCTAACCTCAAATACATCACCTTGGTGGATTTTTTGCCGGACTACCTTTTCTCATGTTCCTCTTGGTCGTACCATTTTTGTGTTTCATGTAGCAAAAATATTTCAGAAATTCGTCCTTTTTCCTTTAGTTTCATCCTTCATTTTGAATTATTTAAAAGAACAATTCTTTCAGGCCAGTCCATTAACTACACTGTAGGTTAATGGACTGACACCTATCAGAGAACAACTACTCCCCTAGCTAGCACCACGAAGGGCGTTGGATTATATCGGACAGATGTCAGTGCAGGATTATCCACTGAAGTTATTCCTGCATATGCTGTTGGCGATACATTTGCCGGAATCGATTTTCAATTATTGGAACACACTTGCAGACCGATTTCGAGCTGTTTGGCCACTCGTCAGTGTAAGGGAGTGTATGTCATCAACATGAAGTCGATGATTTCACCCCCAGCTAGCACCATGAAGGGCGTTGGATTATATCTGACAGATGTCAGTGCAGGATTCTCCACTGAAGTTATTCCTGCATATGCTGTTGGCGATACAATTGCCGGAATCGATTTTCAATTATTGGAACACACTTGCAGACCGATTTCGAGCTGTTTGGCCACTCGTCAGTGTAAGGGAGTGTATGTCATCAACATGAAGTCGATGATTTCTGATAATTGAAAATCGAATTCCTTTTAGAGTATTGTAGCAATTTAAAGAATTTACTGTCTTAAACAAATTCATTTTCAACCATATTTCACTATCACAAACTAATTTATTTATAACACTTAGCAACTAACGCTTAATTTATTTTCACTATTTGAATTTCTTGTTTAACCGCTCGATTCACCTATTGAACTCAACTGCCCTTTTGGGACGAGAAGCCGGCCTTATATATCGGTAACAATCGTTCTAGAATTCTGTAGTCGTTTCGGTACTCAACTAGAGTTTAACCGGCGGTTGACAACTGCAATCCTTTTGCGGTGATGCCATGTGTTTGTTCGCTGGCTGACATATCGGTGTGGCTTCAGATTCATTACAGCCCAAACACACATTACACACCAAACAGTGACTTTTTCGGGATGTATTGGACGCTCTTGTACTGACTGACTGACGAGTGGCCACTGACGAGTGGCCAAACAGCTCGAAACCGGTCTGCATGTGTGTTCCAATAATTGAAAATCTATTACGGCAGTTGTATTGCCAACAGCATATGTAGGAATAATTTTAGTGAAGAATCCCGCACTGACACCTGCCGGATATAATCCAACGCCCTTCGTGGTATTAGCCAGGGGAGTAGTTGTAGATAGGTGGTAGTCCATCCACCTACAATGTAGAAAGTTGAGACTGGCCTGAACGAATTGTTATTTTAGATGATTTAAAACAATTTAATTATTTACAGGTGTTGTTAAATGCTATATCTGTCCATGGTGATTTGGCAAAACAGACAGAGTAAATGACAACTAATCTGACAGCTGTAGCTCCAACAAAATGGCCGTTATCAATTGTTAAAGTTCGGGAGTCCCTGTTGGAAGAACCTTTATAATATAGCGGCATCTCTCATTTACACAGACTCAAAACTGTTCTCTTTTGACAAACCGGTAGTCATCTTTCATTACTCAAAAGTGGCTGTGTCACTGTAGTTCAAATGCTCAACCAATCTGTCAAGTGTCAAAAGTACAATCGACCAGTAGAAACAATTAAAGTTGACCAGTTGAATATTGCAGTGATGTGTTTCTTCCACACGTCCTAGCTCCAACCGCACCCCGTATCGGAAATCCAATTCCCGCGAGCAAAATTTCCCTCGAATTTCCGCTTGAAACAGTAGCGATCACCGCAAGTAATCCACGTAAAAGGATAATAATCGATCGGGCAAAGTGCAAATAATCGTAGCAGCAATAAACAACGACGCATCGCGGAATATAATGGATCATCGGTCTCTGGCATGGAACGCGAAGAATACCGCGGACCACCCAAGTTGAACACGATGCCATGAATGAATACGATGGCATAGCAACCCACGGCCGTCGCTGATGAATTGTGATCTTTTTGATCTGACATGACGTATCGTCCTTCACTTAACCCGTACTTCATTTCTGGCGTTCAGATCGTATCTTCCGAAGCTCACACGGTATCTTCGTAATTATGCTGGTTTTGGTGTCGTGCGTTGTCTTTTTTTTCATGAAGGAGAGAGCAGGACAAGAGAATAATTGAATGGCCTTTCGAATGACTCACTTAAATCATTTTCTATAATGCCTTTGTGCTCTCTCGGTAATCGGAAATATGGAAATTAGGCGCGCTATGAAGATGTTATTAGCGATGATAATGACGTCGCGTCAAGGTATGTGAAAAATAATGTAGAGGTCAGTCTGTTTTCTGAAATGTATGTAGTAAACTTCATTGTCCTTTAGAAAGGATAGGATCACCGCACTGGTTTTTACGGAATCGCAGAAGGGCTACATAATTTTATTATTTGTTTATTCAATCTTAAAATTACGACTTCAATCTCAAAATATCGAAATCGAAATTTAAACTCGTCTCTCAAAATTTCGACTTTAATATTGAAATTTCTCGACTTCAATCCCGAAATTTTGACTTTGAGCTCGAAATTCCAAGTATAAACTCATACTTCCAACTTTAATTCCAAAATTTCGACTTCAATCTCAAAATTTTTTGACTAGAAATACACACTTTTTGCTTTATTCTTGTAATTTTAGATTTTAAATCCGTAATTTCGACTTCAATCTTGAAATTACAACCTTTAATCTCAAAGTTTCCACCTTAATCTCGGAATTTTTTGATTTCAAACCAGAAATTTAAACTTTTGACTCTTTAGTCTCTAAATTATGACTTCAATATCAAATTTAAAGTTAAAATTTCAACTTCAATCTGAAAATTTTAACTTCAATCTCGATAATATCGATAATATGACTTTAATTTCCAAATTTCCGATTTTGATCCCGAAATAACGATTTTAATCTCTAAATAACGACTTCAATTTCAAGTTTGGAATAAAAATTTTAACTTAAATCTCAAAATTTCAACTTCAATCTCGATAATATGACTGTCAATCTAGGAATAATGACTTTAATCTCTATTGTTTGGACTTTATATCATAAATGTCGACTTCAATCTTAGAATTATGACTTTAATCTCTGACTTGAAATCGAAATTTCACTTTAATCTAAAAATTTTGACTTGACCTGAAAATTTCTGACTGCACCCGAAATTTCGACTATAATCTTGAAATTTCAAATTCAATATCGATATGACTTCAATCTCATTGTTTTAGACTTTCATATCGAAATTACGAATTTAATTTCGAAATTTTCGACTTTACACCAAAAATTTTGACTTCAATTTCGAAATTCCGACTTGAATCTCGAAATTACGACTTCAATTTCAAAATTACGACTTATTTATTTCAGGTTTGAAATCGAGATTTCAACTTAAATCTCGAGATATTTTGAATTCAATTTCGAAATTGAAGTCGTAATTTCGAAATTTGGAAATGAGAATATTTTTGCGAAGACAAGGTTTGTGATGACATCTCCCGTTTTTCGGATTTCATCGAAATCTGTTCTCATCTATTGCTTTTCTCGTTTCATCAAATGCGATACTTATAGGAATTGTAAAAGCATTTATATAAATGAATAAAATCATTGTGGAAGCATATTCATTCTCAAATATTTTTCTGATTCGAATTAATCATATCGATATGTCACTTTTTTCCTACAAGAAATTGTAGTTTTTCCACAATAGCTTTCGCTGATCTTTGAATTATTCTTTGACATTTTGAACGTATATGTATATAGCATCTACCATTTCAGAATTTAAACAAAGTTAAACTGCGGAAAATTATAAACTCAATTCCAAATTCCACATTTTATATTAACACAAACTGTTTCAATAAAATGAAACCCTTCATTGTCTAGATTCGTGAATTTGAAGAAGAATTTTTAATGCATAAACAGTTTATGTTTAAAAATATCGATGCTTCATTGCCAATGATCAACCACAAATCATGTACTCTATTAAAAATACGAGAGTAATAAATTTTAATTAGTTATGTCAAAATAACCGCAAAGAAAGTTGTATAACGAAATAACATTAAATCGAAGTTATGTTCTCCATTCAAAAAGCCACACTCCTGATATATGACTGCCTTGAAAGAGTATTTATGGAAATATTTATAACAATGTACCTACATTCACCTTTTATTCAATTCATTATATTGGCAAATCTGTCAAGGATTTGGACATGAATCCTAATCCTTTGCTAATATTGCTACTTATATGGTGTATTGTTCAAAACAGAACAACTTCTAATATAGGCGCCACAAAAATTCACTCAATGATATGAATAAAACATAGTTGTACAATTTTTCCTCCAACAAGAACAACCTCTTTAAGAATTCAATGTATATAAAGAATGCCTTCAAATTTCTGACTTTCTGACCACATGTGTCCAGAGGTTTCCACACAGACATAATCCAGAAGTAAGTCAGAAAACAGTCTCAAATTTACATACAGATCAATATACCCCTATTGTCTGTTCAGAAATGAGAGAGACTACAGCAGTATATCTATATATACTGGGTGTAACTGAATGAGTGTAAAACATTTAAGAAGGTGATTCCTCATAGA
>NW_019295384.1:7933-18006 GCF_000500325.1 Leptinotarsa decemlineata
CCCAAATCGTCCGTTCCACGGTCGTACTTCCCCCTACAACAGGGATATATAAAAGGGAAAATTTGTGGACATAACACTCAAAAAGGGGCAAACCGCGGACACGTGTTTCTGGCTATTGGCCTAATCAGCGCGGTGCAGCCAATTGCAAAGACGGACAACAACTGGTTACCAAAAATGAAAAACTTCACATATGCACGGTGTCACCAACAGGAGCTAACCTACGTGGTGATGTTCGATGATACCTGGGAATGCTAGGTCTCCTAATTGAAACCGCAAAACCACAAATGTGCGGTTAGCTCCTGTTGGGAGTGAAAACACAAAAATGAGGAGAAAGTCTCAGTATGGTGTGTCCATACTTTTCAGCAATACTCTCAAGGGCATATACTTTTTCAAATGTTTTTGTCTCTAAAACTTCAAAAAGTTGGTTTTTGGTATATTAATCTTTAAAAAAAATGTTATCTATTAAACAACTTTGTATTTCATCTTTCCTCGAATTTTTATTCAGTACTTTGATTAGCTGTCACGAATAATAGAAAGCGTTGCCAAGAACTATCACACTATACGCATCCAAATTTGGGATCAATGTGTTTTCAAACCATTCCTCAAAAATATTACCTTCCATGTTCTTATGATAGTCATTATTGCAGTCCTCAAGTTTTTTACACTTTTTTAAAGGCGACAATGGCCGGAACGTTACTGTGAATGGCGAGCGCTACCGTGTGATGATTGACGACTTTTTGTTGCCCAAAATGGAAGAATTGGACATGTCTGACATGTGGTTTCAACAAAACGGTGCCACATGCCACACGGCACGCGAAACAATGGCGCAATTAAGGGCCGCCTTCGGTGAACAGTTTATCCCACGTTTGGAGCCCGTCAATTGGCCGCCTAGATCGTGTGATTTAACGCCTTTGGATTATTTCTTGTGGAGTCACGTTAAGGCCCACATCTACAGGGATAAACCAGCCAACGACTGACGCACTGAAAGCCAATATTGAGGCATTTATACATGAAAAAGCGGTCGATATGTTGGAGAGAGTGTGCCAAAATTGGACCTTGCGCATGTGCCATCTAAAACGGAGCCGCGGACAACATTTGCATGAAATCATCTTCAAACATTAAATTATATTTATCGTTGTATCGATTCCAATAAAGATTTCATCAATTTTTTTCAAACTTTTTGTGTTGTTTTGAAAATAAAATATTTTACCTCTTGAAAAATCACCGGTTACATTTAACATTAACTGGCCAGGTGAAACTCAGTTACCTAAAATTTAGATACTTCAAATTGTAAAAACATATATAAAGCATTGACTATGATTTTAGTTAGTGAAGACACACCTGTTTCTGTAAAACTTAGTGAAATTCTCATATTGAAGTGTTTTTTTGAATACGTTATGGATTTTCATAAAGTATCGGCCAATTTCATTAAACAAAAAAAAAGTATGTTTTAACCAGTCGTTTTGTAAATGACGTTTCCTTTGCTTTGGTAGATTCTAAATGAAAAAGTCACGTTCTTGTACATATTCAGATTTTATGGACATATTTAAATCTCATGAATCACCCATTTTACTCGAGTCTCTGAAAAACACTGCGGCTTCATAAGTTCATCTCGTTTTTCCTCCCATATTCATGACACTCGTTTCAACAACCTTATATCCTTTGTTGGATGTCATATTCTTCTAGTCATATTTATGGATGCGCATAAATTACTTTTCTCCTGTTATTCAGTGCCTCACATTCACATGAAACATGACGAGCATGTTGTATTACATACAGCAAAAGCCCTGGAACAATATACAGTGAATGGTCCTGACATTTTCTGCTGTAATGCAGCAGTTGATCAGTCTTTTGGAGTAATAACTTCCTATGTGAAGGTAAACCGCTTCGTTACCTAACGCGTAACGTTGCCAGTCTGTCTGGCTTCCCTTTCTCTCACACATACGTCAGCGGAAGGCATGCTCCTCCTCTCTTGTCGGACAGACGTTCAGTGTTTAGTGTACCACAGACATACACTGTTGACAGTATTGTAAAAATCCAACCGACAAACACGTAATATTCATTTATTATGTGAAACGTGGCTTGAGAATTATGATACTGATTTGGTGTATGTACATTATTAGTATCATTAAATCCTACAAAAGTAACAATTGGCTTATGGCAGTTATAATATGTACATACACAAAATAATTAATTAAAAATTTCAATAATAAATAACCTGATATTATCATATCAATATATATAAAATTCAAGTAATAGCCGAAGCTTTTCTCAAGTTGAACAATTTCAATATTGAATTAACTTAGATTAATTCAAGTTACCACTTTTGTCGGCGTCCCTAGACACACACATTTTTTTTCCAGACGATCGATCCTTTAATAATAATCTGCATCTCACTCTTGCCATTATCCGTTGCGCTCAGAAATACTCGAGGGTATAACTGTGGCACCCACGGAAACCGGAGAAACAAAGGCCACCCATCTGTTTTATATGGATGATCTTAAAGGTTATGCCTCTGGGGAGGAAGATCTCCATCAGTCCTTGAGGGTGGTGGAGCTATCGGTTTGAAATTCGGGATAGACAAATGTGCAATGGTCCATCTTAAAAGAGGACGACGCGGGGACTACGGAGAGGATGTGCAGCTCATAGATGGAAGCATCCTACAATATCTGGATGCCGGAGAGACGTATACTTACCTCGGGATGGAACAACGCCACTCACAAGAGGTAACAGCAGTGAAAAAGTCTTTCCGCGGCAAGTATCAGCACAAACTTCGACAGATCTGGTCATCGGAACTGTCGGGGAAGAACAAAGTTGCTGCAACAAATATGCTTGCTGTTCCAATCTTACTCTACTCTACTCGACTACCGAAAAATGATGCATCTCTATAGGAGTTTGCATCCCAAATCGTCCGTTCCACGGTCGTACTTCCCCCTACAACAGGGAGGCCGTGGACTTTTGAGTTTGAAGTGTCTTCATGACAGAATGGTACTGGATATTGCCTGTAAAGTCGTCAGGAGTTCGGATCCCCTTCTCTGCATGGTCCTGGATCATGAGATAGCAGAAATTGGAGCATTTATCTATAGGGCAGCTGCCCGAGCAGCTGATGAACTCGGTTTAGTTTTCGACACTGAACGAGGTGACCACAACTCTGTCACCGAAAGCTCAGATGCTGTCAGCAAAAAGCTCAGATGAAAGCCGCAGAGATCACCTCTTTTCTGTGGTATTACAAGGATGAGCCAATGCATGGGGTCTTCTTCAATAACATTGATGGGTTCATCATGGCTTGCCAGGATGGACACACCTCAGCAACTTTTGATGCTTTATAAAGCTCAGATCAGACCTTCTTTGGAGTACTGTTCTCACGTATAGAGCTCTGCCCCCAAACATACCCCGAGGTTGCTGGATTTCATCCAGAAAAGAGCCATACGCCTATGGAGACGCTAATATCACGTGTAACTTTCATAGCCTGGAACAACGAAGAAAAGTTGGAGATTTGTCCAACCTTTCAAGTGACTTGGCACATTTGATTCCACCAAGAGCGGTACACATCAGCTGCTTATCGTTTTGAGGTTCAACTCAGTACACCTCGAACTTCACTATTTGAGAACTCTTTCATCTGGAGAACTGCGTTTATGTGGAATAAACTTTCTGAGAACATTTTTCCAAATGGATTTATTCTCCAGCGATTTAAATCCAATGTGATCCGCTATTTTCGTGCAGGCACCGCTCTGAGAACGCCTCAGAGCTTGTAGTGCTTGTATTTTGTCCTTAAATAAAAAAGGCCCACTGCCGGGAAAGATTTCAAGCGATCGATTGTACAACTAGGCAGAAAAAATTGATAAACATGACACTTTACCAGAAAGAGATTCTAATATTTCAGACTCTATTTTCCAGAATCCGGTTATAGAAAACGAGGTTGTGAAAATTATATCCACTCTGAAAAACAACAGCTTCGTTGGCCCTGATGGTGTATCAGTTCAATTTATTAAAAAATATAATCGCTTTTTTCTGACTCCATTGTGTCATATTAATAACCTATGTTTCATACAAGGATATGTACCTATTGCTTTCAAACACTCTTTTACTATCCCAATATTCAAATCTGGCATCAAAAAATTTGCCAAAAATTTTCGAAAAATGCTTGAAAAATAGGCTTGTTCATCACCTAGACAATAATAATATCTTAAATGAATGCCAGTTTGGAGTCAGAGAACATATGTCAACAGAAAATGCTGTCTTTCAATTGGTTCATAGTATATGGAATAATTTCAATATTGGCAAAAAGTGCCTAAGAGTCTTTTTAGATTTGGCGAAAGACTGACACTATCAATCATCATAATCTATTGAGCTTTTTGAAAATTACTTATCTGGCAGAAATCAGATTGTTAAAATTAACAATATTTATAGTGATCCACTACCTTTAACCATGAGCGCCCCACAGGGATAGTACTAGGCCCGATTTTGTTCTTAATATACATCAATGACATTTACAAACTTGAAAACATCCAAGGCAGCAGAGCTTATCGTCTGCAGACGCAGACGATACAGCTCTGTCATTTCTAGGCGATACGTGGGACGACGTCTATGAAAGAGGTGGAAGAGGACTCATATCTGTTTTCTCTTGGTTAAACACAAGTCTTTTGAGCCTAAACACCGCTAAAACTGAGTATGTAACATTCACCCCCACAAATAAAGATCAACCTTCCAAAAATAAGCTCACTATACACAAACCTATTTGCCAAACCCCAATGATATGCACATGTCCTACAGTTGATAAGGTAAGCAACATGAAATATCTTGGTGTATATGCAGACCAACATCTACGATGGGACGAACATGTAGACCAGACCGTTAAAGGACTTATTAAATTATTTTATAAATTCTACCAACTCAGAAATCTCAATAATAAAAAGCTACTAACAATGATATATAACTCACTAGCAGAATCAGTTCTGTTACATAATCTAGAGGTAATGCAAAATACTATCCTGACAATCATTTTCAATCGTAAAAAAAAGATACTCCACTGTAGCACTAAACAAAGAATCAGACTTATTTGATGTGAGAAAATTATACACTTATCACTGCATATTATGGATGCATAATCCCACCCCCAATATATATCATAATTATGAAACCCGAGCTGAACCCGACGTTTTATATTATTATTCGTAGGCGTTTGATTTCTTATAGTTGGATTACCTGACCTTATTTGTGTACAATTAAGGACTGGTAGCCAGATTTTATTGATATTCATTGCCCCTTTTTTCTATTGAGATTATCCCCGTGTTTTTGAATTTCCATTGCCTCGCTATATAGTCTTTCAATTTTAGACATGAAGTGTGTAGCGGCGAAGTTCGTTGCAAAATTGATGAAGTTTGATATGATTATTGCTCAGAAATTGTTGAATGACGTCAACGGCGATTCAGATTTGCTCAGAAGGGTCATAACTGTTGAAGATTCATGGGTATATGGATATGACATTGAAAACTAAGTCCACGCTTTCCAATGGAAGAGCCCAGGAGAGCCGAGACCAAAAAAGGACGTCAACTTCGATCAAATGTCAAGGTTTTGCTAATTGTTATGCGCCGTTAATGAGAAGAAATTTGAAGAAAACGTCCGGTACGGTGGAAAAACAATTAGGGGAAAGTGTGTATGAAAGAGCCAGGCTTACCAAAATCTTATCATAATTTGATTTTAATGTTTGTATGGCAACACTGAACAGCTGTCATCCACAAACATTTAACAGTTCTGCGAAAACGAATGGCGTCGGTAGACTACTTCAAAGATTTTAGGACCAAAAAGTAATTTTTTTGCGTTCACTTAATTTGTTTTACAAAGAAAAGTGCAGCATGAGTTGATAAAATTGATGTTGTGTTGTTAGGCATATATTTAGCATTACGATAATATTGATGTCATGTTTACGCGAAATAGCTGTATTTTGAGGTTACAACTTAAATGAAAAAATGTTTTGAAAGAGCCACTTGTGGAGGCTTTGAAAGAGCCGGCTTCAGAATGCAGCACCGTTTCAGCCCCTCCTAGAATCATCGGTGAAAAAAGGTCAAAACAAATTGGACAAGTTACTTCTGTTGAACGAGGTATACTCATGACGTGTTTATATTCCCACGGGTAATTTATAAGGAGCACATTTTGAATAATGGGCCTTCTGGAGCATTGGGTTCAGCCCATACTTCGGGCTGGAAGACCGAAAATGATTTTATGAAGGCCATGGAACATTTTGTTATTCATGTCAAACCAACAAAAGAAAATCCAGCATTGCTTTTATTAGATATCCATATCTCACGTGTTAATCTACATGTCATAGAATTTGCCAGAGATCATTTTATAAAAGTGTTAATATTTCCACCTCATTGTAGCCATATACTCCAACCTCTGAATGCTGCGGTTTACGGGCCTTTCAAAACAAGATATCGAATAGTTATGAACAAGTGGATTATGATTTAAGACCGATAAATAACTGATTTTCACAGAATAATGCAATTTTACAGATTGATAAGATTCATATAACAGATACATTTTTTTTGGTAAATTTAATTTATTTTATTAAAACAACGATGAAAATAAAATAAAAACAACAATAAAAATTATTTGTCGCTCCGGGGCGACTACATTGATTCCAGTGGCGCATTTGCTTTTTCAGCTGCATAAAAACCCGGAAAAACCTGCAGCACCACATCATCTGAAGATCTTGATCTAACAATGTTCTCTCTCTTATAAAACAAAATGTAGGGTGTCTTCAGAGTCTCCAATAAATTCAATGCATCGCCAGAACACTTCGTGACACGACTAAGATAAATAGTTTATTTTTATTAAGTGATTTTTATTTGCTGAAAGATTCTTTTTTTGTAAAGAGGAAGCCGGCTCTTTCATATCACATGCCCAGCTCTTTCATACACATGTTTCTTTTAGCCGATTTCCCTTTTTCTTCAAGTTGCCATATTACTAATTTCTGTCATTGTATCTCATTTTATTTTGATTGGATAACAATGACTATTAAACTAATTATTTACAAAAAGCAATTTTATTCAATAACCATCACCTGACGTTAACTTTTTTGATGTTTTTCAAAACTGGTTCCTTCATACAATGGCTTTTGAATCACGATAATGCATCTGCTCACTCGTCATTGCTTGTTCGTAATTTTTTTGCTAAAAACAACAATGTAATCATGTTTCAGCCACCGTTTTCATCAGATTTACCCCCTGCGATTTTTTTCCTTGTCACGAAACCCTTTACTCGCGCCCAAACGATTTCCATGGGATTGAGTTCACAATGATAGGGAACAGATGCAGAATAATATTTCTTTTCGGGGCCATCTTGTCGACAACATATTTCTTGAAACGAGCTTTATTAGAAAATATTATGAAAAAAGTTTTTTTAACCACACTGTCATCAAATCATATGTTTTTTGTCGAAGCCACTTAATGATGATTTGTTTTACTGAAGAGAAAACTGAAGAAGCCACTTTATCAATAACGATTTTCACGAAAAGGTTTTATCGTTAATTCATATGCATAAAAAACATTGGCGTACGCTAGGGTACATTGTTTACCGAAAAAGGGTTGCTGAAGAGGGGTGCCCGAAAAGGGGTTACCCGAAGAGGGTTGGCCGAAGGGGGTTGGCCGAAGAGGATTTACTGAGCCGAAAGGTCTCTAATACACACAACCCGCTTCAACACGGTTAGCCTACACCCTCCGGTCTGCTGAGGGCTGCCTCTTCTTCTTCTTACAGCACCCTCTGGTCATTTTCCATCTACAAGAACAACCCTCTGGTCATTGACAATCTACAAGACCAAGGGTTGCTCAAGAAGTGTCACATTGTGACTAAATACCATTGTTCTTCGTACACAAGGCCTTTTTGACACACTTTTTCACCCCAAACAACCACACCCCTAACGCCCTCGATGGCATGGTTACCATCGTATCTAGAACCAGGTTAGCTATACTACTTACAGGTAATAAAGTAACTAATTGAATCACTATAAGATAGGATCGAATCATGATATCATCCTTTTTGCGCACGGCTGGTGTAAACTTCGAAGTAGAATTGGGTCATTTGAGGCTGGGCCTATGGAGGGAAGCGCTTACTGCGCAGCCTCTGCTGCAGGCAACCAGTGATGCAATTGAACCCAGGTTTGTGTTTGATAAACCCTACAAAATACTACAAATTAAGCAGAACACACGGCTCAAAAACCAAAGAAGGCTCAGGATGTGGAGTGTACTCCAGATCACTAAGCCTAAGGATTAAGTGGGAAATGGGAAGAAATACCAGTAACCAGAAAAGGAAACTCTGGCAAAAACATAACAATCTACACTGACAGCAGACAAGCCTATTAGCCTTGAACAGCCTGGAAAGGACAGGATGGACGATGACCTAGGAGGACAACTCCTCGGGAGGATGTACAAAGGGTCACATGTGGCCTAAGTGCTGTGGGCTTACACTTACCCTCCCTACTGTACAGATACAGATACTCTAACCTACTCGTATGCCTACTTTCTAATGAATGAATCTACTTGAAGAGGTCAGTTATGAATTCATACCTGCCATAGTTAATGAATTCATACCTGACGTGTTCAGGTAGATTCATTCATCAGAAAGTAGGCATACGAGTAGGTAATAGCTTAGAGTATAAAATTGTTGTAAATTAGAATGAACTTTTAGTTTAAGCTTGAGTAAGCTATTGTATAGTGAAACACGTGTCGCGGTTATTGTAAAACCCTTTATAGTGAAAATCATACAATAAACAGTATTAATTAGTTTTAAAAGTGCCTTGCATAGAAATTATTGAAAATTTTAATCGAAATTCAAAAGTAAAAACATTTTTGGGTGTGATCACGGCTGGAGATGACTGTGTTAAAGCTATTTTAATGATTTTTTTGGCTGTTTCATTATCATTAACTAATGCGATGTGGTAAGGGTCGCAATGCTCGAGTTGTCGGGCATTGCGGGCATTGTAAAGTGAGTTCGAATTATATCAAGGAGGTTACGTCCATCGCCCTCTGCCCGCGAATAGATCAAGCAATAATGTAGATAATCATGTCATATACAGATACTGAGCATTCAAACAAGGCAGAAGAGTTACAAACCAACAAACAAATATACATACATGCAGGTGAAGCTAATAAAAGCGTGTTAAAAAGTATTTTTAGACTAGTTATATCAGATCATACAAGATTTTTCACTTTTCACTTTTCAACCGTCTCAGTTATGTACGCCTACGGAACAGGTACTTGAAAACTATTTATTACTCCACTGCTTAAGAAAATAGACTAGCCATAGCAATTCTTCTTTCCATTTGCTTTTTTGACGATGCATTTTGGTCTCCGTGGGCAAGCCCAGTTTGCTGACGTAATGAACCCCAAAGAACAACCCCCACCCGATTTCAGTTGGTTTTTCGCGATAAGAGAAACCGATCTAACTGATGACTTTGTTGCGTGTCGATAATTGCGGCCATTTTCCGTGAGAGAAAGTGGCTTGGTTGGTCTAGTGCAAAATTCAACATACGGATTATGTGCTGAAACTGTTCGTGTTCATGAAAGGGCGTTTTGAAGTCGCGAGGTACATGGATTTTAATATCATCGGCAGATTAAAAGCAATTATACATTATTACATGAGATAAGAAAAAACATGTTTCAAACAGAAAATCGAAACATTAACCTTTTCCAAACCGACTACTTTCTGGCTGAGAACAAAGTATTATGCCTCATTATGTCAATAATTTCCGCGAATGGAATATTAGATGTGGGGTTGGGATTACTTTCTCTAGAAAGAAAGAAAGGAAGAAAGAAATGTATTCACTCATGGACCAACAACATGGTATCGAATATGTCAACTTATACTTATAAATATGTAAACAAACAAAACATGTAAATATAGATTCCATACATATAAACATAGGACAGTAAAATACAGATCAAGTCTGATCAAGTCTGGAGTCATACTATTGAAAGCAGTTGTAACTCTCGATTTCATATCTTCCATTGTTGTTATTGGAGTAGAGTAAACCATATTTTTAATGAAACCCCACACGAAATAATCTAATGGATTGC